>OMNZ01088554.1:0-28876 GCA_900303255.1 Lesueurigobius sanzi
CGAAGAGCGCGGGTCCAGCATGCTCCTCTAACAATCAACGGTGTTGAGAGGGTGACCAGCACTAAGTTCCTGGGTGTGCACATCACAGAGAAGCTCTCCTGGACCATGCACACCACATCACTGGTCAAGAAAAGTAATCAGCGTCTCTTTCTCCGCAAGTTGAGAAGAGCCAGAGTCCCAGCCTCCGTTATGTCCAACTTCTACAGAGGGACTATAGAGAGCATCCTAACCAGCTCCATCACTATGTGGCACGGCGCCAGCACTGCCTCCTGTCGAAGGAGCCTCCAGCGCATCGTGAGAGCAGCGGAGAAGATCTGTGGAGCCCCTCTCCCCTCTATTAAGGACATGTACTCCACCCGTCTCACCCGCAAAGCCATCAAAATCGCCAGGGACCCTTCGCACCCATCACACAGTCTCTTCAGGGTGATGCCTTCAGGGAGGAGACTGCGGAATCTACGGGTCAGTTCCAGTCGACTGAGGAACAGTTTTGTACACAGGGCCATCGGGAAGCTGAACTCCCTCCCCTCTTTCCCCTCCCCCGCTCCACAACCAAGGATGAGACAAACATAATTTCGAACCATTCACATGGTTTGACAAATAAAGAATCTTGAAAATTTGATACAACGGACAACTTTTGACCAGAAATACAGTACGATTTCTGCCAAAACTCCAGTCTAGACCCTATTTTTTTTGTACTTGCTGTAACTTATGCTGTAAATTTAGTTGGGCAATGTCTTTATTTGCCAAGAACTTCTGATTTAATGCCAGTTTGAATTCTATTTAATGCTTTTGAATGACATTTAAGGCCTTATTTTTGACACTCCATGATCATTGCTGTGTAGCCATACTGTACAGAAGGGCCATAAGCAATACTTACAAGAGGCATAATCCCATCAAACTGAGAAATAGTGATAAAAATACACTTTTAAACAGATTGTATCTCGGTTTCACGGTGCCCTACAATTACAATATACAGTACATTTGACTTATTCTTGGTTCCCATTAGTGAAATTCTTCGAAATGCTGCAGTCTCGAACACAATGTGTTTATTCTGCTCGGCGACGGCAGTGAGTCGTCCCCCCCCCCCTCTCCCTCCGAGACCTCACAATGGACTTGTTAACAGAAAACGTAACATTTTACGACTTGGATATTCATTAGTTGACTGAGTATGGTCCATTTGTTCAAACATGCTTGGCCTGGTCAGGGTTCGTGTGTACATTTAAAGACTATGTGCAAAAACAACTTTAGGAATTTACAAGTCTCCCAGGCCAAAATTTACTGTTTCCAAGAGGCTTCCATGAAAGCATCAATGTAACGGATATTTGAGCTGCACTGTCCAGGAATTTTGAGCACAAGGCTGTCTCAGTTAACCCATTTTTACGTAATAACGGCACTATCAAAACCATTATTGACTCAACTGCTACCACAACGGCTTCGCAAAGTATGACTACAGAACAGTGTTTTCTCAAAGAAGTCTCATTTATTTCATACAAAAGAAGAATATTTATTTATTAAATATTCACTGCAATGTTGGACTACTATATTTAGCGGTATGCTGGTGATTTAGTTCAGTAGTAATTTATTTTCAGTCAGTATCTTAATTCAGACACGATTCCCCATTACAAAGCATGAAACAATGACTGAAAGGGCTTTGGCTGACGTGAAACACTTATTAAAAGCCAAACCCTATTACAACTTAATTACAACTTAAAGCACCAAGCGTACGGCAATTTGAACAATCAGCAAGATGAGAACATAATAATTTGTATATTCGCAATGGCCGCACACATTTCTTCAGTCGATTCCACACAATCAATTCTATGGTGAAAACAAGACAAAAACACAAAAGATGAAACTGTATACAGAAGAGCTTATATGCTATTTAGTTCTAGATAGCTGCTTATTACCTTAGATTTGACTTATTTAGATGGGCAAACAGCCTTCCTACTGATGTAGACTTTTTGACATGTCATCCAGACTATTCCATACATCTAGTCCTCTAACTGGGACGCATCTGCCTTTGGTATTTGTTCATCTAACTTCACTTTTTTGATAAACATGAGCTCCTCTTAGATCATAGCGAGTCTCTCTGGGTTTAAACCTTTCTTGAATACAGTGATTAAAGGCGCTATACTTGATTTTGTCCCCTGTTACAAATAGTGAAAGAGGGAGCGAGTAAATTGATAGTTGTGGTCCAAACACATTTCTAACTTTTCCAACGCACTTCTAAAATCCCATTCCTTTCTAGAAAAACATGTGGGGTCACTTTTTAGGGTCACTGTCACATCTATCTATCTATCTATCTATCTATCTATCTATCTATAACAACAATAATAGAATGACATAGATAGTGTGCAAACAGATATAAGATATCTTATGGGGCTGCTTAAACTAAGGAACATCGAAACAATAAAAGTCTAAACATATAACCCTATAATTCAGACCTTTTCAGTAGATGTTTTTCCCTTTGTTCTGCCTTTCCGGTCTTCTGCAAATCATGTGTATTTACTCATGCAGCTGCTTTCTGAGTAATCCTTGAAATATATATTTTTTTCTTTTACTCAGGTTGAATTGCACATGGCCAGATCCTGGAAAAGTGGAAACACTCGTGGTGGTGTGTACCTTTGACTGTGTTTCCTTCTCAGTAAGCGCTCTCTCTTCCTTGTAATCTGGTCTTCAGAAAGAAACCAGGATAAACTGTGTGGCGCGAGACTGGTCTGGAGAACACCCGCAATTGTCTAATTATTTACGCCATTGCCATTGCAACTCAACAAGTCCCTTTGGTGCATAATTTACAGATTACAAATTTTAATAAGTTACACAAAAAGATTAAAATGTGTTTTTTTTTGCCATTGTTGCAACTACTGCCCTCTTGTCTGCAAAATAAATAAATACAATTTTCGAGAAATTAGGACATCTGCCCTTGATTTGAGTAGGTAAAGAAAATGATCTGCCAATGAAAAAACATGTCATTGCACTTAAAATTAGAAAATAAATTTAAAGTTTACTTGAAATAAGACATTTTTCTTATTTTAAGTGCACACATACTTCCATTACCTACACAAATCAGGGGTGAATGTACTAATTGCAATAAGATGTTACTCATTTTCAAATTACTTTTTGCAGTGTATTACGACCAGGTCCTAACTGACCACATTTAATAACTACTTTACCACAATGCCTTCTTGTACCTCTAATAGCTTACTACTACTACTACTACTAATAATGGCTTACACTAGTATTGTTTACCAAGTTTCTCAAAGTGCTATACCGCAGACATTACTCCTTCAATTTATATGGTATTCCTGCGTACTGCATACTTCCATGTCTACTTCTTTAATCCGCGGAACTAAATGAAAACAATGAAAACAGCAGTTAATTGTGGGTGTTGACTCCTTCTCCTCCACTAAAATGTATTCTGTTCATCAACATCCAGCCGGGCGAGATAAAGTCCACAAGACTTCTAAGAAAAGAAGCTCATTTGAGCATTTCTGGGAAAAACATGCAGATTGAGCTATTTGGGATCAGCACGCTCTTGTGAATATGGTCAGAAGCACCCAGTATGGTTAGAGTGGAAAAGTGGGAAAAGTCTCAAACTAAGACCAACACTGATTGTGACTTTTATCACAATCAATCTATGAATTAATTACTACATTCCTGTGTCTATTCCGTTTTGCTATACTAAAATGAAGCCGTGTCACTCATTTCTCTTTGCAGCTACAGATTGTGACACTGCTTATAATGTATAGTAACTTATCTTAACTTAGGCCTGCTTTTCCATTCCATCAATATACATTGGCTATTTTCTTCCACTCTTAAATAATACACAATAAAAACAAAATTCACTATCACAAAATAAACACTTGTCCCTTGTAACTGTGAAATGAACGTGCTCATTGTAAAATGCTGAAAAAAAACCCATGGATATGAATTTGTTTGTGTAAAATCCAGAGAAATTGTAGGTTTCATTTAAGTAATGAGGATATACAGTATCGTAGGCAAAGATTCATCTGAAGACTGTGGAATCTTTGCCTACGATGGACAACTCCTGTACGACTGAGAACTTACACCATGAGGATTTAGTTTATAGCTAGAACCTCTTACAACAAACAAATCTTACTTTATAAATAATTAACTGCAAGAAAAATACAAGTGTTAGGCCTTTGCACTGAAAACCTGGCTAATAGATACGGTCATTATTACATCACAAGGATTTTGAAATAACAAAATGCATTAGACCTAGTCTTCACTTCCATCCACAACATTGGTTTTGATGGGCAAATAGCCTTCCAAACTGGAGGGTGAATTCTTGAATCAGAATACAAGTTTACAGTTTGCCTCTATTTTTTTGCGTTTAGGAGCCAATGACCTGTCTATAGCCCATAACCTGCTTTCTAGGCAAAGATTTATTCCTGACAAGTCATCCGTGGAGATAGATAATCAGTAAACCTGCCTAGTTTACAGTGTGCAATAATGTGCGATAGGGTTTTGTCAAAAACAAAGCCAACCATTTGAAGTCATTTGAACCTTTCAAAAACACACATTTTTGTTTGACTGACACATAACTAGTTGTTTTCTGAAGTATAATTATCATACTCCGGGGAAAAACTCTCGCCGCGTGCACACCGCCAGGATCGAGGGAAATCTGTTTCACTGGAAATAGCCTGTGCGCATTCCTATTATCTTTAATGTCGAGGCGGCGAGTTCCCAGAATGAAGGCTGTGTGTGTGTGTGTGTGTGTGTGTGTGTGTGTGTGTGTGTGTGTGTGTGTGTGTGTGTGTGTGTGTGTGTGTGTGTGTGTGTGTGTGTGTGTGTGTGTGTGTGTGTGTGTGTGTGTGTGTGTCAGGGCTGCGCGGCGGTGGGCGGAGTCAGCGCCACCACGGTTCCTGGAAAGCGGATAGAGAGAAGCGCACACATCGCGATTCCAGGGAGCGAGCGGCACTTCAGCGGAACACAGACTGCGAGCGGCCGCTGGGGTAGCAACAGCACCGACGGGGGGCGAGGACCAGGCAAAAAAAAAAAAACGCACCGCCACAAGCGCGCAGAGACCGGGGCGTAATGATATGAGAGATGCGGCTCCAAGAAGAGACATTATCGGGCCGGTGAAAAGAAAAGTAGAGTGGGCTTGAGCGGTGCGGGAGCGCTAAAGCCGGCGTGCGTCGCGTCCCCATTGGTGGCTGATTGTGCCGCGGTGACGTCAGAGCCCGAGCGCTGGAGGAGTTCTCAGAATAGACTTCTAGGAAATGGTAAATTTTAAAAGCCGAGTCTATACACCGCGTCCTTCACACATTTGGAGCTCATTCCCGTGACAACACACTCCAAACCGCGGCCACGTACCCACAGGCCTTATATCGTAATTATTCAGTGAATGTTGTTCTTTACTCTAAGCGCCGCGTACTCCGTGTTCTTTATATTTGGCGGAGGAGACTGGAGAAGAGAAGGACGCGCACGGACCTGTTTATTTCCGCGTACCGAGACAAACACCAAACTCCTACCGAGGGACACCGTTTTCCCCCTTCTCGACATTTTACCAAACCATTTTTTTTGTTTCTTTATTGCTTTTTGAGTAATTGTTGACAGGATTAAACCCCAGTGCGAAACTCTGAGGATAACGCTATAGCATGATTCTTTGTGTGCCAGGGTAAGTGCACTTCTTTTGTTTGTTATATCAGAATCACACTTTATTGTCATTGTCTAACCAAATTTGTGTGAGGGACAAATAGGATGCAAAACACACAATATAAAAAGTACACACAAACTAGACATTTAAACACTATAAAATCCATGGTTTTGTGTTCACTGTTCTGTAAAAAAGCAGTTTGGTTCAATAGGCCTAATCATTTAGGAAATATACAATTACAAATTGATCTGATTAGACCGGACACAATAAACTACAAATTCAAATTTGATTAAAAAGCAGTGATGATTTACTAAGCTCTATTAACATGATCAATTCTACAAGACTAGACATTGTCAATGCAGCCAATTATGTCTTTTCAAAGAGCCAAACTGAAGTCGTAAACAATAAACAAGGATGCCTCCCATGAATTTATAACCTAGGTCTAATGTCACAATTATGATATTCCTAACCATTTGATGTTATATTGCAGCCCTAGATCTGTCCTGCCTGTTTCTGCATCTCCTGACGGTCTGCTGGGCATGCGGACGGGGAATGTACCATCAAACTCTTGCCTCCAAAGCACCCCTCTTTTCTGGGACCCTGCGAAAGACCTGCAGACGATCGCCAGTAACTTCTGCTATCTGGAAAACTCAGGTAATTCAGTTATAGCGTCAAGGCCACTGACCCATTGATACTCAGTTCTCCACATGATAACGTTTGTATTTAAGGGGAATTCTGTGTCATAATAGTTTATGTTACAACTGGACTAATATTTGGTAAATCTTTGCAGGATGGTATTGGGGAGCGGTAACAGCAGCACAGGCACACGCTGCTCTACAGGAGGCCTCAGAGGGAGCGTTTCTGATCCGGGACAGCTCTCACCCCATGTACATGCTCACCCTGTCAGTCCGGACTGTGCGGGGTCCCACTAGTATACGGATCCAATACAAGGGGTCACGCTTTTTACTGGACTCGAGCTCTCCGGCGCGCCCCAGCCTCTCCTCCTTCCCCAATGTCCTCAGCCTGGTGCAGCACTACATGGGACCCGAGAGGCATGTGGAGGAGGGCAAAGCGGAGGAGAAGTCGAACTCGAAGAACACCCAAGACGCCTCCGTTGTGTTGAAACTCAAACGTGCCGTGTACAAGCCCCAGGGACTACCCTCGCTGCAGCACCTAACGCGCTTGGTCATTAACAGGCACACGGACTGTCCCGAGCTGCTACCACTCCCCGGGCCCCTTCTCCGCTACGTACAGGAATACCCCTTCAAGGTATGACGTGTCCTTCCCCGCATTCAGACAAAACAAGTTAATCTCAGCTGACTTTGGAAGGAATATGCGATAACGGGGCCTTTGTGCCTGTTAATAATAAAAAAAATACTGCAGCATTTGGAAGTGCAAAATCACCAAATACTGGACACAGGGTCACCTTATTTATGAGAGATGAAGCACTCTTATACAAAAACTACTCACAACCTCAGTACTGTAACTAAAGTTATTATTTGTGACATTTTACATCTTGTTGTATGGATGTGGAAAATGCCTACTTTACCCTCATCAACCCCGGACGTACTTAAAAGCAAACTCAATCCACTAAAATGTCTTTTTTTTTTGCCATTTTATTTTTCTCAGTGAAAATATTTGATTTTTTTCTACTTTTTACATGTGTACATTTTGTATTAAAATAATTCATTGAATCCGTTGCTGTGGTCTTTCCTATTTCAAAGGGCTTTTCACTGTAAATGTCAGAGTTGGTCAGCGGCTGGTGAGAATTCCTGTATTCGACATTATTATTAGTTTTGTCTTGTGACTTGTTACGAAATCTCTATGGAGTCTTGAGGTTATATGCAAATGCAGAAGTGGAATTTATTGGTAGGCGCTTTTACGGCACACTACAGAGATTACTAATTGTACAATTTTGGGAAGCTGTGCCACAAGATAAGATGAGACTTTAACGCCAATTTTTAATATATACGCAATCAAATCATATAAAGTTTTTACTGTATGCGCAGAGAGTTACAGAGTTAACTCCAAATTGTTGTCTGTTATTTGTTTACTACCACAAAAAGATTCATTATTTCCAACAGAATACGCCATTAGTCAGTCTATTGCGACTTTGCTACATAAATGAGCAATGCTTGTGTGCAAGTCAGCGAGGGGACAAGCAAAGGGGTGGACCGGTTTCCATTGGATTCACAGAACTGGTGAATGGTTCCTGGGAGGAGGGCGGCATTCGGAGAGAGCGGCTTCTAAGAAAAGCCTTGATAATTACCTTCAGCTTTGAGCCTGATATTGTGCCACTCTGCGCGTGTTTTCATCCGCGACAAAGAGCACACGCAAAGCAAATATTACTGAGATGTATATATTTTTTTTAAGTCCAACCGTTTTTTAATCCCTAATAAACTGGATATTTGCGGTGATCAAATCAAGTGAAAGTGCATGTATGCCGGATCAGTCGTTGGGGGAAGGAGAGATGCTGTAGAGTAGAGAGACCTGGGCTAAAGCCAACGTAATAGGATCTTCGGTTTCCCAATCCAAATCCTACTTGTGGTTCTTGTTTGTCTCTTCTTTCTGGAGGATGCAGAATCGCCGCCTACAAAATATTAGGGGGAAAAAATGAATTATTCCACAAGTTAAAAATCTTCTAATGAATTTAATATCATTGCTTCAGGGAGTTGCAAAAGTTGAGTGAGTCAACCTATTGGTTTTGTCCTGGATTAGCCCTGGTGTAATTATGGCCCTGGTGTAGCTGTATACTGGTTAGCTTGGAGTCCTAAATTGAGTTTATAATATAATAATATAATAGTAATATTTAATAGAGCCAAGTGGCGTAATTGTTTCTACATAATGATATTAATATTTAGTTCTAATGAGGTCTGGTGTAACTGTGGTTTAGACCTACTGTGCACTAGTCCTGAAGTGGTCCTGGTTAAGACCTAGTTTATAGAAAACAGAAAGCCAAATGTTTTCTGAATTGATAATAAATAAGTTACATGCAACTCCATCCAATACTCATGGCTTAGACCTGGTGCAATCGAACCTAGGTGTAGGTTTAGGTTTATTAAACATTGACATAGCAGGAAAGAACAAAATGTTTAACCTGAAATGTGTCAATTACAAGAGAATAAAAACAGCAATAGAAAAAAAAAAAAAAAAACATCTATAAAACAGCCTATATAACCTACTTTACATTAGTCCTGAAGCAGTAGTTTATGATCTATTGACAGAGGGAGGCTAAATGTTTTTGCATACAGCAAATAAGGTAAGTTTCAAAATGGTACTTGCAACGCTATCAGCAAGTTTAGTCTGTGTGTAATCCTGGTGCAGTCCATTTTACACAGTATTGTCCTGAAGCTGTCCTGTCCTACAGCTTACTTCACTTCGAGATGATGCATAAAACTGATACTTGGGATGGTTAATATGATATAAGATGATCAGAGTGGCAGTGTTGTTGTTGTTTTTTTACACATGCATCTTCTAGCAGCATTCTTGGTAGCTCTAGATCAGGCGTCAGCACGATGTGGTTTTCTGCTCTTGTGGCTCTTTGAAAGGTGATCTGGTAAAGTCCTGGTTTAGTCTTGGTCTAATTCTGTAATACAGGGGTGCCCAACCAGTAGCTCTCCACCCCTTTCCAAAAAACTGTGACTCCAAAGGCTTTCAACAGACACATGATGAGTCAATTATTACATGCGTTTTTCTTTTTGCTCCGAGCATACTGAACACAAAGTGCAAACATTTGGGGAAATATATAAAAATATGAAGGCAACGGTAAAGGACTCCTTTCTAGGCTATAAGCTGTTGAAGTCCCATAATTACTCAAGTGTCTTCAAAGCTCTCTGCCTCAGCTATTAACCACCTCAGTGTGGACAGTAAAGTCCTCATTTAGATCTCATTTAGTCCTGGTCTTGTACTGGTTTGGCCCTGTTTCAACTATCACACTCGCAGCAAAACATGCAAATCTTTGCGGTTTTGGAAAGGTGTGAGAAACAATGCCCTAGAGAGAGAGAGTTACATGATTTAAATATTATCTAGAGGAGCTCCCTGTTCAGACCTGTTGTTGAAATCCTGTTTTGTCTCGACATAATGCAGCTCTCCCAAGTTCAACTCCACCCAACGCTGGATAAGAGGAGGGTGTCTAGGATCCACCTCCAAATACAGCCGGCTGTGGGTTACAAGAAACACAATACGCATTAGGGATATCACAGTCGGTCACACAACACCAAAGTACCTGCCAAGTGAAACTGAATACAGTAAGACAGTCTACTGCCTCCCACTATTTACTTTATAAACAAAATGGGAATATGGGCAAAAAGCTAGGACGGGGCAAAATGAGTAACTGAATAATAAAAAAGGGGTACATTTTGGCTATAAGAACCACATGTGCTCTCACTTCACTGGCTACTGATCAATTGGAGTTTATGCTGAAGTTCTTCTGACGCAACACTGGTGTACTTTGTGTGCCAGTGTTGGCCTTCCAACACTGGCACACATGTGGATGAAAATAACAAAAAAAATAAGAAAACAGACCTACAGGCATTACAATATACAACCAAAAAAAAAGAGGTGGCGAGGTGAAATAAAGGTTTGGCATGCAATTTTTGAAAAAGATTAGTTACTGTGGCCTTTAAGCAAGAAAGTCATCACATTAGCAGGCCCTGGAATCCTGTTAATGGACCTGTGTATTGACTTTGCCCAGGTTTTACACTACTTCTTGCATAGCCCAGTGGATTAGTCCTGCTTTAGTGGTTCACTCTAGATATGGGCCTATTCCAGCTAATTAAAACAGTTCCTGGAAAGCCAACTGTTTTCCAAGGTGGTACAGGGTGTAAAGGTCGAGTCATTGGAAGAGGACCATTATTCATTGGCCTTTGTTAACCCAATAAAAAAGCAGCTTAATATACCTTCGAGTACACCATGTTCTTGTGAAAATTACAAATGAAACCCAGGTGGGACCATTGGTGTGTGCGCTTCTTTTGTGTTTAAGGGCAGCAGCAGGGAGATTTTTTTTTTCTTTCTTCTTCTTCCTTTTTTTTTTCTTACCCGTGATTTAGGAGAATCCGTGCAGCCAGAATCAAAACTTGCTTTATCACCGCGAGTCCGTCTGCGCCTCCGTCTAAAGCAGCAGGGTCCTCGAAACTAATACACACATCCAGGACATGAGTAACAGCCCAGAAAGACGATACACACACACGTACTCCCTGTGTACATTTAAATTTAACATGTACAGACTTCCTAAGTACACCATGTTACCACTGATGAGTACGTGGCACATGTGAAGACAGGCCGGGTGAAAAAATGTGCTTCATTTTGACATATTAGGGTTGTGTTCGAATGGAAATCGCTAATTGAACTGGTGAAATTAGCCAAACGCAACACCAGTAGTTATGTAACGGAGCTGTAGTCAAGTTGCATTTTCTTTTGTCGAAGTCATCGTCATATTTTGAGTCCTAGTCACTTACAGTAGGACTAGCTCAAGTTGAGTCCAGTCACAACAGCCATATACAGGGAACTGAGTCTTTGGGATCTGTTAATTTCAAAGAGCCTCATTTTAATATTGATTTTTTTTAAGACAGAAACCTAATATTATCTCAGACCTAATCACTGTCAGTCTTTACCTTTTAATCCCAATTCTGATCATTCTGATAGGACTTTTGGTTTGGTTTCTTTTACTTAGCAAGTCACAATTACTCAAAATGAACTTAAATTTGAGACATTTCAACATGTCAAGACATTTTATTTTGCCTTATGCTCTGCTACTGTTAAGATTCTTGAGTTTGTTCAGGGTAAATCTTTGTAAAATTGACTACCCTAAATTAAGATTTGTCTCTTTTCACAATCGAGATCTGGCTCAGACCGTTCACCTTAAATAGCCATTCAAAAGAGCCAATTCGGTAACAAACATCACATCACATACAGCACCCTCAAGAAATATAAATAAATACTGTATGAGACAAAATTATAAAGCATGCCCTAAACATTTATAACACGCCAATTATGCATATCTCGCTAAATCATATAAAGCTGTGCAAAAATATGTCTAGTTATTTGTTTTTGGGAGCAGACATCGCAGTAAAACACACTTACTATCTGTATGTTGTAGCAGCCTTTTTACAAAGGTCTTTTTCATAATACAAAAAGCCAGTGCCATCTTTCCATCAGCAATAATCACCAGCAAGGCCACCACAAAGTATTAACCCACGGAGCACTTAGTATTCTTTATTTGACCCTTGCATTGCATTGCACCTGTGAGCATTTCACTTCTCCATTCCCTTTTAAAAGAATTTAAGTAATTATTTTTGTCCTGTTTCCATGTAAACAAACCAAGACCAACGTCAGGAACATAGCAATGGAGCTTAGATACTGTTTCAAGGTCTCATGGTCAGGTTCCTGCTACAAAGTGCAATTTATTAGTTGAATTTTTCTGCTGTCTCACGGTTTTCTATTCAGTTGTGTTTAAGGCGGGTTCATTTGTCCATTGCAAACAGAATCTTAAGAATATATGTATTTCTACCTTGAGTCTTGAATGCTTATCTTCTATCTTTGTTCTTGTCTTCTACTCATTTCAAGACTTTTCCTTTCCTCTAAGCAGGCAGGCTTAAACCAACAGTAGCAGCCTGACTCAGGTGTCGTCTCGGTGACTCTTTAATTAACAAACCCTATTACGATATGCTCTTAGTTCAATAAAACGTAATTTCCTGTGAAGAAAGACATGGTGTACTGTACTTCTAAGAGTGTGTAAAATGACTCACCGCAGTATTTCTGGCTGCAGAGACGACATGTCCTCCGTGTACAGGTATGGAGGGTTACTGACCAAAGCTGAAACTCCATTACAACGGTTTAATACTGTCTCTGCGTCTGGCACAGAAAAAGTGAATGGACACAGTTATATGACTTTTTTTTTTTCCAATTGAACACGCAAAACAAAACCCTAATTAACTGCTTTCAATAAAGCTTTATAATTATTGCTGTTGAACAACATTTAGTTATTTCTTTAAAATCTTAGTTGAAAAATATATTTTACACATGCTGTGTATTTCAGCTGAATTCATTCATACCTTTCAAAATGTCTAAATGATAAATCTGTAGCCTGTTTTCAAGTGCCAACCTGTGAAGTACATTACAACGTCAAACAATCTGCAACCAATAACTTCAGAAATGTCTATTTTGACCAACACCAGAACCTTGTGGCATTTTCCTTTGTTAATTTTACTGCTTTCTCACTTTGGTCCAAGGCCACTGCTTTGAGCTGAAAACACAAAATATATGAGATTGTCATGAGATTTTTAATTAGTGTTTTTAATGTTTGTGTAAGTGACGTTCACGTCACATGCAACAGATGACTCACGTGACCTACGAGTATTTAAGTCACCTGTGTTCAATCAGTCTTACTCTGTCTGCCCTGCCGAAGACCTAGAACAGGTCGAAACGCGTTGGCGACATGTCCCGGTAAAATAAAGGATTTTTAAGTCAGCAGTGCCTCGGACCCTTTCTTTTTTGCAACACAAAATATATGTTTAGTACTCACAAAGGCAACAGAAAAACTACTCTGTTAAGTAAATAATTTAACACACTAACATACTTATTAACCACATATAAAGCAGCTACCTATTGCTTAGTTTGATAGGATATAGGATGCCTGTGGTATTCAATGTTTTACACCAGTAAGTGCCAATGTTCTGAAGAAAAGTTGGAATTTTATATTCTATAACATTAATGGTAAATGTTCTCAACTTACTTAGCGCTTTTCCACGTACATTAGGCGCTCAGAGCGTTTCACAGCAAGGAACCACCCAATCACACTCTCATTCATACACCAATGTACGCAGACATCGGATGAAGCGTCTTGCCCAAGGACACACAATAGTGTGCACCTGTGGGAGCTGGGATTCAAACCCCCGACATATCCCATTACTACAGTATTGCTGCAGTTACAGAAATCCTACCTCTTCTCATGTCACATTCTGACCTGTACCCAAGGGAGAGATTATTCCAAAGGTGTTTTTCATATATGCCAAACTTGGATTACCACTTCATCCACTTTATATGTGTTATAGATTTGGCAGTGAAAAATGACTAAAATTAATGATTTCTTAATTTTGAAGGACGTGAGTGGCACTTAGCCTGGCCCGCCATACGCTCCTCCTTTCTGCTCAAAAGAAGAACCGTCTGGACGGCTGCTCGCAGCCTACGATGCACAAATGAGCGACTATCGGACCAATCGTAGAGGCAGATTTGAAACGTGGTCTGAACACTCAAACTGCATATCATTCTGAACGGACTTTGTAAAGTTCTAACTTCTTATTAAAATAGTTTAGTAGATTGCCAGTTGATTTGGCAGAAGAGGAAAATTTTCAGTGTGATATTTCTTGTTAAATGTAATTTTTTGCACACATTAAGCCGCCATGTTGGTCAGACCATACCTTTCTCTGAATGGTTAATCGATCTGTCAATCACGCCCTTCTGAACTTACAGAGAGTACGCTCACGCCCAGACTACATGTCTTGTAAAGCGTGTAGTCTGGCTGACCAGGCAAAGTGGCACTTGTGTTATAGATTTGTTTGGATAGATTGAAGAAATGATATACTTTCAATTGCTATTAAAAACTGTGGCATTTATTTGTGGACCCAAATCAAAACAAAAATAGCAACTCTGATAATTATTTAAATCTACTTACTGTAGCACATTTTACAAAACACAGCAGTTCACAAAATGCTATATGTGAGGAAAAATTATTTAGCCTATAATGCTGTCTCACCTGTGGAAGACTTTTTAATAGACTTAATGAAACTGCACCAGATCCACAGCCTATTTCTAAGACGCATAAATGACCACTCTTCTTCTGGAGATCAGAGAGGACGATTTCCACCAATTCCTGCAACAACAACAACAACAACAACAACAGACAGGTATGAGACACGAGCCCAGCGTTTGTGCCTGTGGCTGATGGCTTTGTTCTTGCCAAGCATATTCTGTGCGTGTGAAGCTTATTGCACATAAACGGAGCGTAACGTTTTCTCTAAACACACCTCTGTTTCAGCTCTGGGTATAAATACAGGTGGTCTCATCTTTAGAGTGATGTCCCTAAAGTCCCACTCCTCAATCACGTACTGTACCGGCATGCTGCAAAAGAAAATAATTCATAACTCATTTAAGTAGTAAGAGAAATTCACCTTCAAGAAGATAAAAGATTGTAACTGGTGGTAACAATGTGTATATGAAGGTTTGATGGCAATTACTGTCTAACTTCTTAATTGTGTGCTTTGTTCCTTTAGCAACAAACAAACAATTGCTACCAGTACCTTAGTGGGTTTCCTGAAACAAACAAATGTGTCCATAACACAGTAATTTGAAGGGGGAAAAAAATTAATTTCATACAAGATTATAACCTGGTGAAGAGCTGGGTATTGCTAACAACTTCATTATACGATACATATCCTGGTACAGTGTCCATAATACAATCCTCCAATGAAACTTTAAGAAAAATGATCTAATGGGTGTACTAAACTAGAAGTTTTTATTATGCTGAATATGCTCAGCAAGTTAAACCTTCTAATTCAGTAGTTAGTGTGTGTGTGTTGTGATATGTTCTAACTTAACCATGGGGTCGTATCACAATACAGGTGCCTCTGTACGATACGCATATTGTCAAGTATTCTGATATAAAGCACACATTTTACCCACACAGACTAAATATAAAAGGCCAACAGAGTAACGTATGCTCTATTTATATTATAGAAAATAGTGTATAGTTATGTGCCTTAATTTTAGTAACTATCTCATCAGCGGAAATATTGTAACGGAAATAATCTTGACATGAAAAAGGCAATGTAAAGTCAGATTAAGTTAGCGGTAAAACAGAAAAGAACAAACCAGGAAAAAGTTCTAAACAACTAAGGTTTAGCTTGAGTCGATAGAGGAACAGGGTTTGTAACTGTGATGGAAACTAGATTTTAATATGTCGAAATGCAAAAGCTAACGGACAGAAATGTACTCATGTAACGGGCTAGTTGATGGTGAAGAATGTGATTGTAATTAATGTTATATGTTCTTGCCTTTGGTTGATGACATGGTTGGCCTTAATAAATGTAATTTAACCATCAGCTCTGGCCTAATCAATATTGACTGGATGCTCCTGTAAAATTGAGGCAATCAATTTTCCTATAGACAAGTTACCTTAAAAGCCGTTTGGCACAAAGCTCCCAAATCTGCTCAGTTTTTTCTGGGCTGAGAAACTCTGATAGTGCCTCCTTCTTGACACTTTGCATCTAGGATGAATGAATTACATATTATATGGCATTGTATACAGTGGGTTAAGAAAGTTTTAATTTATGACGTAGTACTGATATTTTCCACTAGTATCACTTCTACAAATAAAAATGTCAAAGTTTTTACTGTGTTTTTACAACTACAAACTTTATCCTGCAGTAAAGTAAGTACTCTGTCTCTATACAACTGCAGACCATTCCATTGCTCTCAACAAAACAATTTAGAGGTAAATTCAATTCATGACACAATAAAAGGTACAGCTTTTATATTAAACATTTATTTTCATTTCAGTATCACAATTAAGGCGAGGTACATAAATACTCTCTGAACCCGCTCTATATTTGACTGTTCTTACCGTTTTGGCCCCGAGCACATGGGCGATTATGTATTGACTTGAATGGTCCGGTTCACTCACACCTTGCTCCTGGAAATGTTGCCTCCACAGATTTACTGCCTGCAGAGCTGTGAGTCTGCCCACAGGGAGAACTGGCCCACTGCTGGCTCGCACGGCATACGGGACCCATACACACTGCAAAGAATTTGTTTGGGGAAAAGGTTAATTCCTGCTCTTTGACAGCTGGTATGTCAAAATAGAATGAATGAAAAACATTAGGACTACGGATGACAGAAAAAAAAGTGCTTGTCAAAGGCACCAGTGATTAAGTTAGGGTGGCCTGACATCCTAGTTTACCCGGGACAGGTCCCATGTCCCTGTGGATTTTACCAAAACCATTGATTGACCCCAGTTGTATACAACTCTGTCCCAGGTGTCAAGTGCAGTGCCCAAAACGGCATTTATTGTTTGTAGCTTGAATCAAATTATGTTTGTCTGTGTGTGTCAAACATACAGTTTTTTTCATAGCAACTAAACTCATTAAAACTAAAAAATCCATCACCTCAATACTGATTTAGAATAAAATGACAATGAAAGTCTGTACAATCACAATAGCAGTCTTCAAAATCAAATAAAAGCCTGTCAAATCAAAATAGTCCTTAAAATAAACAATAAAAGTCATACATTTAAATGACTTTAGACTTTTACAAACAGCATCCCAATTTTTTATCTGGGAAACCTGGTCACCCTACATAATTCATCCACTCTCCACACTAGATGGCACAAAGTGGAGGGATTCTGATTTACAGTGGAGGCAATTTTGGCATTGAAATAATCTAAATGCCTGTCTGGACGAAGCACACCGACACCCTCATGACATCAGAAGGCAAGTCTGGAGAAGGAGACGGGCTGAATATATACAGTATGGATATGGAATGTATTCTCTGCCCAAAAAGAATAGAGATAAACCTGGTCAGTTACCTGGGATTTTCTCTTTCTGCATCCAACAGTGAACAGTTCATTGAGCGCTCTCCTCCACATCATGGCAGACTCATTTATAATACATAATGGCTAATACAACGAGACAAAAATCACAAACTGAGGAAACAGTATTAATTTTAAGATCTCCCATGGCTTTAGCTAGAGGCCCATTGTTTCAATCAAGTTTGTTTTCCTGTTAAATTATTTGTAAGCTCAAATGCATTTTCTAAAGCATGCACACTCCCTCCCTGTCCTGTCTCGTGTTATTGTCACATGACCGTTGCCGCATGCGCAGTCACTGTTGCTTTTAAAACCACCGGACGTTTCCTGTTTACCTAAAAAGTATTCTAATAATCGGCTGTATAAATTATTTTTGATGAATTAAAGAAATTCATAGTGACAATAGTAGACTTTACAATCATTGTAGGAAATAAATGTAACGAATAGACTCTTGAGATATATGCGTTTTTGGAGCTGTAGGTGGCGTGCGGTAATTGTGGACTTTACTACAGTTTTTAAACGCATCCTTGTTGTTGTCCATCTTTGGAGGAGCATGTTTTTTTGAGAGTTTAGCTAAGTTTTTAATAAGAAGCGAGTGCGACCCTAAGATGTAGCATATTCAATGTTTGTCGAGTGTTATTTTTATGCTTCTGAATCGTGTCAATGCAGCTTCATAGGGGCTGTTAAACGATGAACCAGCAGACGACTTTAGCTAGCTTCCCCATTAGCTTCAAATCTGAAACCAGAAATAGTGTGATTCATTTTACACAGATTGGTGGCATGGTTTTGCATCTTTAACCCATTGTTTTAGCTTGTAGATTTACCCCGAAACAATGGGGTTGAATACTCGGATAGAATGTATATTTTTTAGTGAATTCCACCCCACTTTAGGACCAAAGATCACTTATCAGGTAAGAGTTACTGTGTGCTTGACTAGAAACACGTTATCTTTTATTATATACTAATAAACAATATATTGGTGTTAATATTACAAACTGAAAATATTATTATTACTACACTACAGTATTATTATCATTGAGTATGCATTATATATTGTACTATTACTATTTCAGCATTTTCTAATTTTAACCACATCTTTCCACTCCCTTGCATTTTCACACTAGGTTCCAGAGGAATACATCTCTCGTGAGCTCTTTGACACAGTCCAGGTTTACATTATCACCAAACCAGAACTGCAAAACAAATTAATAACAGTGTATGTTATCTAAATACTTACCAATCATTATAAATCTACTATTGAAAAGGGTAGTGAATTTCTTTCCTTTTATTGCAGGACTGCAATGGGCAAGAAGCTGATTGGCTGTCCTGTGTGCATCGAACATAAAAAGTACAGCAGAAATGCCCTTTTGTTTAATCTGGGTCTTGTGTGTGACGCCCAAACCAACACGTGTCCACTGGAGCCTATTGTGAAGAAATTGTCTGGCTACCTCACTACACTTGAGGTAGCGTCAATAATATATAATCTCATGAATTGCTGTATTATTCATTGTTAATAACAAACTTGCAATCATGTCTTATCTGTTTTCAGCTTGAAAGTGGATTCATATCGAAAGAAGAAAGCAAGCAGAAATTACTGCCAATTATGTCCACATTGTTAGAAGAACTCAATGCCACAGGCGCCTGTACACTCCCTATTGGTAATTTTGAGCACTTTGTTTGCAGGCAGATCATCATATTATTTATCTCTTGATTGTTGCAAAGAAACCAAGGGACTGAAGAAGATTTTTAAACAAAACTGCAGTTTACTACTTTTTGAATACCTCTGGATAACTGAGAGCATACACAAACATAGTGATTAGTGATATGATATGAACTAAACTGGATGAAATATGTGCGTGACTCTTTGTAATGCTAATGTTTAATTTGTAGATACATCTAATACAATACATCTGAAAGAAATCCTGCCCCGAAAAGACCCTGCAATTGTCCAAGAGTATGACGTTCCTGTTTTCAGTCAGTGCAAGGACCACTTCATAAAATCTCAATGGGACCTCACCACTCAACAGGTACAGACTGCTTCCTCTGTATTCTAGTTGAGTAGAGGCAATATACTGCAGTTTCAACTCTTGGAACCTGCAGATCAAGGTAAATATGACTATTTTTCAGATCTTGCCCTATATTGATGGATTCAGACACATCCAAAAAATTTCAGCAGAGGCCGATGTGGAGCTGAACCTTGTCCGTATCGCTGTGCAAAATCTACTGTAAGTTGGACATGAAACAATGGGATTTTGAGAGTACTCTTTTGAAACAAGTATTTTATAAAGGTTATGCACTGTTTCTTACAGGTATTACAATGTTGTGACTCTGGTATCAATATTTCAGGTAAAAGAAAAAACAACAAAAACACATACCAGTGATAACCACACACACTTCAGATTATTATTATTATTTTTATAAATAAAAATAAATAAAATATTATTTTATTTATTTTTGTGTCCCTCCAGTATAGTAATGTCTACTGCACTACTCCAAACGTGCAAAGCCTTATCGATGACAAGTCCATCCAAGAGGAGTGCCTTAACTACATCACTAAACCGGGTAAATAAGGCTCATTTTGGCCTTGAATTTGAGCGTAATTTTCCATTAGTCATTGTTGTTTTGGTTTTGTAGGTCAGAAGCGAGCCAACCTCAGAGATGTTTTCCAGCTTTACTGTGGTCTGAGTCCAGGAACTACAGTCCGCGACCTTTGTTCTCGATACTCTCTACAGCTTCAAAGAGTGGACGAGAGGTATGTATTTACTTTACTAAACTTATCGTAGAAAGAACCACATGCCAATGTAATCCAGGAAAAAAACTGATCTGACTCAGGCCCAAGTAAGGACTAAACCACCTCAACATTGGGCTAATCCTGAACTAAACCAGGACTAATATAGAACTAACCCGGGATGAAATAATTGCTGAAGGCCAAATTGATATTTTAGTTTCATTCTACTTTATATACTCTGCTGCATCTGAAGGTACCTTCTGTCCAAGGAATGAAAGTCTAAACCAGATCTAAACCATGTAAAAATCAAATCAAAGCCAGATTGACCCTGCAGGCCTATATCTGTTGTTCATGATCCAAGAAAAAAAAATACTGGCTTCTTCATATCAGGACAAAAACTACTACTTGGAACTAAGAGAGGAAGCTACATAGAAGACTTCACAATTCCTGAAAAACCCACTTAGCGGTTCCTTGAAAGTCAGATCTGTCTTGACTTTAAAGATTCACATCTGGCTCACATCTGCTGCCTTTCAGGAAGCTGATCCAGTTTGGCCTCATGAAATCTCTAATACGAAGACTACAGAAGTATCCCGTCAAGGTTATCCGCGATGAGAAAAGCAGGCCGCCTCGTCTTTTTACCGGTTGCCATAGTTATGATGAGATTTGCTGCAAAACTGGTAAATGTTGGAATACTCAATACTGTTAAATAGTTTTTGTATGATCAAATGTTTAACTATTGCATCTTATTGCATTCACAGGGATAAGTTACCAGGAGTTGGATGAACGTTTGGAAAATGACCCTAATATAGTTGTCTGTTGGAAGTAATCTAACTATGCATTAAATGTGACTTAAACATTGAAGATGAAGTTAAAACAATAGAATGATTGAATAGAATTGATTGCGACATATTCAGCAGGTGTAGTAATATAGACCTTTCTCAGCTGACATCATCAGCTAGCGGAACTTATGTTGCAACAATGGGTTGCTGCAAGCAATTCAAATCAAAACATGCTATATCTCTATGCTCTGACCAATCAGAGTCTTGTGGGCAGCAAAAGTCACATGACGGGTCCTGAGCTCCGACAAACGAGCATTTGTTCAGATATGGTTGTCTGACCTGACCACTCAAGTGCTGAACCGTCTTGGAGAGTGTCAAGACCGGTAACACCATTGTAAAGAACAGCTGATAACATGCAGCGGGTGGAGCAAATCAGCGGAATGCCAACCAACAGGCCGGCATTCCATTCCAAGTCACATGACTGAGAAAGGTCTATAGCAAGTCATTTTTTCCCATTTTTCATCATTGATCTTTTCACTTAAATGCATTATTTTCATTGTATTGATGGAAAACCCGGAATACATTTTTTTCCAATTGTTATCTCGCAATTTGGTCATTCAGCAAAGCCAAAGTACATTGAAAAACACAATATACTCACTATTTTATTTGAAGCAATGTTCATTTTGTTGTTAAATACACACACACACACACACTGGTATGTCTAATATTGACAAACCTAAAGCTAATGTAAGCTTTATTTAGTGTCACATAAATGAAGTGTTTTTCTTAGAAAGTGTTCAGTGCCCAGGGACACATCTTGGTGGACTGGACTGGCACACTGTCATATAGTCACAATTATTTGTGTTGCAAATTATGATGCAAGCAAGGAGACTTTCCACTCACAGTCACACAGACATCTGGGACATAGGAATAGCACTTTTTAAAATCTGCTTGATAATATCTTCTAATAAATCAGTTACAAGATTGTATTAATGAAGTCTGTTTGTCAAGTGTTCGTACCAAGGGATAGTACCATTGCAAATGCATGAAACAGCTGTATGATCAAATGGTTGTAGCTAGTTATTACTGTGTAAAAAATAAAACCAGCATCTAAAACTAGTAAACTGACATAAATACAGCTTGCACATCAGCAACATCCTTTACTTTATCATTGTGTTTAACTTACATTAACAAATGTACAATAATCACACAGATGTAAAACAAGAACAACAACATATAAAACAAGCACAATGAAGTAGGTACAGAAAAGGTAAATACATTTACATAAAGTAGATAGAATAAGCAGAAACGAAATGTGTACTGCAGTGGCCAAAATTCAGTTTCCTAGATCTTCGGAAAACAAAAACTTTGTATTAGCTGTTCACATTAAAATATATTATTTTGTGTTTCTTATTATTTTTATCTGATTTGTTGGTGCTTTGAAATATCAGAATTTTCACATAGACTTTATGCTCAAGCAGCTGCACGGTACTCATCAGGTCTAGTATTTCCATTAAATACTTTTCTCCTCTTGAGTAAATCATTTGCATACCACAGCTGTTTTTTATGCTTTACTCCGTGCGCTGTTACTGCCACGCGCTGGTCAAACTGTGGAACTGCAGAGGCACAGTCACCATGGCAACAGTTAAACTAAGGGGCTAACGCAGATGACCGGCTCCATTGTTTGAAAAGTGATTAGTCCTGCATTTGCTGAAAATACGATGGATGTGACTGTTCTTCTACCACCCGAAGCGGAAAGTTTTGTTCAGAGTTTGAAAACTTTCGCTCTAAAAGACGTAGGGTCTGCAGGGTAAGTAATACCATTTTTAATTGACACAGCTTACTTATGAAGTGTCAGAGTAGCGTTTGGTAACTAGCTAACCTAGCTAATGTCTTTAATTTAATTAAATACAGTTGTGTATGAGAGTGAAATGCTTGGCTCTCTGAGAAAGTTTGCATCTGGCTGTTGTTGCTAGAAGAAGTTCATTGGCGTTTCTTTTTGATACTTTCAGTTAAGCTAGTTAGCAGGGCCGGCCCAGCTTAATAAGCAGTGAGTATGCAGCTGCTTAGGGCCCCGAGACCACCAGGGCCCCCCCAATGGAGCATCACATTCCTGCCCGTCTGTAGGCGCACGCGCCTCGCTGCCGGAAGTAATAATTCCATGCAAAAATTGCATAGACGTTTCGAAAAAAATTAATATCTAATGTTTAAAAGAACTATAGCAGCTAATCAGCTACATGGAGACTTATGGGCATAAAACACACAGTAATAAATTAAAATTGTATCCAAAACTTTATAAACCAAAAAATTATAAAAAATATTTCGCCCTGTTTTCAAGTATTGGGTATTTTCTTGCTTGTAAAATATCCGCGCTATAGCAGTTAGCACATAGCTGATTAGAATTTTTCGAAAAGTCTGCAATTTTTCAATGGGATTATTACTTCCTGCAGCGAGGCGCGTGCGTGTACAGACAAGCTGGTGGGCGGGACTGTGATGCTCTATAGTGCATACATTCGTACTACAGGTGTTCATAAATTTCGCTCAAATGATTCCTCAAAAATAACTAGTAGACTGCAAACAAAAAATCTAGAAATAACTAAAATTTGTATATATTTGTCATTGATTTGAGAAACTAATTTAAAGAATTTACAATAAGTAAATTAATATTGTTTTTATCAAATTTCCAGTGTGATTAAATATTTCTTTCTTGCTTTAAGAGTAAAAAACTTACCCCACTGGCAGAATTCTTGAAATGAATTTCTCATATCAGACAATTTCACAAATTTCTTAATTTCTTTCTGCAGTATAGTCTACTTTCTTTTACAAACAGTGTGGTTGGGTGGATTGGCTCATTTATGGGAATATGTAGCCTATCCATCTGAAATGAAACTGAAGTTGTAAGGACCCCATGACATAATTCTGCTTAGGGCCCTGTGAACGCTTGTGCCGGCCCTGCTAGTTAGAGAAGTCCTGGGATAATCGATAGCAGATTTTATATTGTCCAGTAGTAGACCTGGATTTAGATCGGATTTGTTGTCCTAATTTGTTAAACATCTAGACTGTGGGATTTACTCAATGTTGTGTTGCTCATTTGCAGGTGGTTTAAACAGCATGAGAACATTGAGAAACTCAACATGCAGGCCATTATAAGTGCTACTACAGCCATGCACGATGAATTTGTCAAAGAGCTTCTAGTGTCGTATGGAAAGGTAACAAAGTTTACATTGAATTGGTACATTTTATATGTCAGGTATGTTAATGTTCTTTTATTGTCTAGATTGCTGTTCTTGTCCATGAGATGATCCTAACAGAGGTCTGGAAGCAAAGGATCTTCCCTATTTTTTGCCAGTTACAAGACTTTAATCCTCAAAATACATTTCAACTTTACATGGTGGTACGTTTCTTAATAGTCAATCTTAAACTGTAAAGTTTTGTGACAAAGTGTGCAATCCTGTTCACGTTTTAGATGCACCATGAGGCCACCATTATAAACCTGCTGGAGACAATAATGTTCCACAAGGTATGTCCTCACAACACACATAACATGCAGAAACACATTCATAAATCACAACCAACAGCAACAGTCAGCTCTTTGTATGTAGGACTCACATGAAGCGGCTGATGACTCTGTTTTGGACCTGGTGGATTACTGCCATCGTAAATTGACTCTGCTGGTCAGTAAAGTGGCCAGGGAGGGGGACGCAATGCACAACCAAATCAACAAAGTGGATATTGATGTTTCTCCAATGGAGGTATGAAGATGTGTTACAGATTCAGTGTTTTCCACACATTTGAAAGAGATTATGGTGGTATACGTAGGTGATCTTCAAATCATTTAATCTCATATTCATTTTGAGACTTGGATTTAGACAAACTTTATTCATCCACAAGGGAAATTGCGCTGTCACTCTAACTCAAATGGTAATCTTAGACACAAAACATAAAGATTTGGAAATAGAATAATTAGTAGAAAGAAATCATATAGGTATTTTGGAGTAAAAATGTTACATTGTACTGATATTTTATCTTATCAATCCAATTTTTGGACAGTATAGGTAATGTTATGTGTTTATGTTTAGTCAAGAAGCACATGAATTGTAATTTCCAATCCAAATGTCTTGCTTAGCTTGTTTGTAGACTATGGTAGAGAAAATAAGACCGCCATAGTCTCCGTTATTAATGGGAAACACTGAGATTTGATTGTGGATTGATATAATTTATGTATGTACTGTATGTCATTTAGGATGTATGTATAATTTCCTCTTGACAGGAGCTGCAAAATCATAATGCCGCCTCAGAATTTGGGATCTCACTAAAGGCTCTTTCTGTCCTGCGTTATATCACTGATCACACAGACAGGTATACATTTCATGGTATATTCTTATAATTATTAGTAGTGTATTCTTATAATTCTAATATCCGTCATATTACAATGTTTTTCTTTTGTCTCTGCAGCATTAGTGTTATAAATCACATGCTCTGCGCCCACAACATCCCCTGTGTCTTGGTTCAGCTAATCAGCTGCTGTCCGTGGAGTCGCTGTAAAGCAGGTTCGTACAAAAATACAATTTCATTGCTTTTTAAATTACATTTTAAAATGATCTTCTAAATTGAACATGTAGAAATTCTTATACATTTTGGCACTACATTGGACAAAAATAAATGTCTTGATTAATTTTAGGTCACACTACAGTTTAAACTTGTATGTCCAGTAAATACAGAGATTTGCTGTATTACACCTAAACATCAGAATGTCCCACAGAATGCTGCCCTATGACTCAGTTTTAGACAATGTTATGAAATCCATTGATCACCACCTATTGTGTTATGCCCTGCTCATGCTGTAGGTCGAGTAGAAAAGTACGTAAATGACAAATGGCAGGAGATTCCTGTGGAGGATCAGTTAAAGATGACTAAATTGGAGGGTCAGGTCTGGATTGCCCTATACAACCTGCTTCTCAGTGAAAAATGTCAACAGAAGTATGAGTTCAACAATTACAACAAGAACCAGGTCCTAAAGGTAGGTCAAAATGCATAATAAAAGTCACTTTAATGAAAAAGGAGACATTCATACTACAGACACCCCCCCCCAAACCCACATAAACAACGCCCACACCCCATTGACACATATTTTCTTGAAAAAGCATTGGTGTAGGAAGAGAGACTAAACAAATAAACAATACCCAA
This sequence comes from Lesueurigobius sanzi, assembly GCA_900303255.1. Classification (NCBI taxonomy): domain Eukaryota; kingdom Metazoa; phylum Chordata; class Actinopteri; order Gobiiformes; family Gobiidae; genus Lesueurigobius; species Lesueurigobius sanzi. The sequence continues at coordinate 25,893 of OMNZ01088554.1, forward strand.
AAAAACAGAAGCATAAATAAAAAATACATTCTAACATCATATTTATACCTCATAAAATGATCTATATCTATATAAAAAGGTTAAGAAGAAGGTTAATTTGACCAAGTAAGTCTTCCTCTATTTTAACAGAAGTTGATATTTAGATGAAGCTGTTGCTCAGGAAGTGTTTTAGTGCCAGATCTTTGTCCTATGAGTTTATATCAGACCCTCTCTCTTGTTATGACAGGGACTCGCCACAGGTTGTTTTGACCAAGACGTTTCCTTCAATTATTACATGCTTTCTCATCCTGTTCCTGTGTCATGTACAATCAACCCTGTGCACTCTGTTTGTTTTCATATGTGCAAGTCTGAAATATGTACATTTGAAGACGAGTGGTGCTCATTGAATGATGTGCAATAATGTGCATGTATTGTCTCACAGTTGAGGGGTTTTCTGACTGAGGTTTTGATCGACCAGCTCCCAGCCCTTAGGCATTTGCAGCAGTTTCTGGCTCATCTCGCAGTTGCTGACCCTGCCCCTCCCAAAAAGGGGCTTATATTGGAACAGGTGACAAAAAAAGAATTGTCAATACACAATACTCATTTAAAGAGGCCACGCCTGCTAATGTGGCCATTCGGAGCCATGTTCATTCTTATGCCTTAACTGCCTTGTTTCATTATAAACAGATACCTGTAATGTGGAACCATATTGTGACTGAAAATGAAGGGAAATACAAAGCCATAGCCAAGTATCAAGTAAAAGAGACGTTCAACCCATCTGCCCATGAACTGAGGAAACAGGCTGACAGGTAATATTTGATGTCTTTGTATATCAGTCATTTCATGGTTTTTCTTGACCTATATTCAATAAGCAAGTCTTTGTCTGCTCTGAAATAGGCTGGCTCAGACGTACAACCTAGACGTGATGGAGAGTTTGTTGCCAGATAAACCGAAGTGTGGGTCCTGTGGAAGAGAAGCGACAAAGAGGTGCTCCCGATGTCAAGGCGAGTGGTACTGTAACAGGTGAGGTCAGCATAGTCTCACGTCAAGTAAACAAAGTTCAAGAGAAATGATAAGTGAAAAATGCATCTGCATCTCCTTTGTGTGTGGTACAGGGAATGTCAAGTGAAGCATTGGTCCAAGCACAAGAAAACCTGCCAGCTCCTTGTTGATGCCACAGAGAAAATGGACCTGCTGAAAGGATGGGCTAAATAAGATAATTATTATTCATAGTATTCGTAGTGTTGAGTGTTCACAACCTAAATAGAATTTATCCTCCAAAAAGCGAGATGTCTAGCCCAGATCATTCATTTATTTTCTTTATTCCTCAAACAATAATATCAAATGTTTCACTGTTGAAGTGTGTATGGGATGATTTTCATTTTCTAATGCAAATTTAAGTAGGCCAACTGCAAAAGTGTCACCTTTTGACTATAATTTGTAAATAAATTTAATGAAAGATCTTAAGTTGAATATACTTGTATTTTCTGTCAGAGTGCACATAGCTCCTTTTAAAATGATACTGTCTGAATAGGTCATATTAAGTTTCTTTTGAGAGACTTCAGGGGGTGGGGGCTTCACGCCCACTCAGCTGCTCCAGGCTGAAGCTCTTTGCGCGCACAGAGTACACTCCGGATGTCAGCAGTCTCCTCATCTGATCACTCCTTTATCAAGACCTGCTTCCTCCTTTAACGAAAACCTACTATAAAATTAGAAAATAGTTTAGCACTGCAGATGATTGTACTAAATTGTCAGCGTGTGATTTAATTCATTAATTGCACTTCAACTTTTGCTTTGCTGATGTGAAGTTTCCCAATCTCGAAAGATGTAGCGTCAACTGCATCTGGGGCTAGTTCTGGAGACAACCTTTTCGACGGATGAAAGTTTGGGGCGTTTTAGCCCACACCGACAATGATATACTATTTCTCTGTTTTGGTAAGCATATTTATGTTTTACTTTATTGCTTGATTTAGCAGTAAAAACACTTTTAGTGCTTTCTTCCCAAGGCTAACTTTCTCCGTTGCTTGGATACAGTACGTAGACACGCTCGTTGACGTCCTCAGAGCACGTCCTACAGTAGGTCCGTTGTACAAAGCCACGCGTACAGCTTCCTTTTCTTGGTCAAAACTATCGTGGCTTTCCAAGTAATGAGATAGAGCATGCGAAGCAGCTTTGTGTAACCGTTATGTTTCGTTATGTTATGTAATTGGGATACAGCTGGGTACTATCATCCCTTGGTTTGTAGCTAAATCAAAGCTGTGTTAAAACTATTTGGCACATTTTGTTCTTAAATGTTGGGAAAAGAGCAAGTGTAGGCCCATTTCTAATGCAGGCAACTGTAAGAGTGAATACAAAATATTGTAGTTTCCATGAACATGTGGCCTATTTTCATAATATCTATTGCTAATGAAGATTTAACAACACTACATGCTTCTCAAAGTATAGTCCAGTTTTATTCATGCAATCATGATCTGTGTTTCTAGACTTTGATCACATTAATTGTCCATGTTTGTAGGCTAGCATGAAAATATGGGACGTATAGTTATAAATAGACTGGCAAATAGGGCTGTGCTCAATATATGCATCGGCAATACATCGCTATTATTACGCACTTGACAATATGCGTATCGTATCATGATAGGCAAATTATAAAAGAAATTGAATTCAATCTGCTTGTTTTACCCCATGGTTTATTCATAACACATCACAACACGCTCACTAACTACTGCAATTGCAGGTTTTAGTTGCTGAACATATTTAGCTGAACATATTTAGCATAATAATAACTATTACTACTACTATTTATTGTACCTAGTTTCTTTGGAATATGTATTGTATTATGGACCCTGTATCGGGATATGTATCGTATCGTGTGTTGTTGACAATACCTGGCCCTACTGGCAAAACATTTTATTCCATTTTATACCAGCAGCCTTTGTCTCCGTGCCCCTTGGGCCTTTCATTTATACTCCGGTTACCCCCTGCTTTGATGATTTTGTTGATTA
>OMNZ01088554.1:28896-40877 GCA_900303255.1 Lesueurigobius sanzi
AGGTTTTAGTTGCTGAACATATTTAGCTGAACATATTTAGCATAATAATAACTATTACTACTACTATTTATTGTACCTAGTTTCTTTGGAATATGTATTGTATTATGGACCCTGTATCGGGATATGTATCGTACCATGGACACTGTATCGGGATATGTATCGTACCATGGACCCTGTATCGGGATATGTATCGTATCATGGACCCTGTATTGGGATATGTATCGTACCGTGGACGCTGTATCGGCATATGTATCGTACCATGGATCCTGTATTGGGATATGTATCGTATCGTGTGTTGTTGACAATACCTGGCCCTACTGGCAAAACATTTTATTCCATTTTATACCAGCAGCCTTTGTCTCCGTGCCCCTTGGGCCTTTCATTTATACTCCGGTTACCCCCTGCTTTGATGATTTTGTTGATTAGTTAGAAAGTGAATGACAAAAACTCCAATTTATCAGGTAAAAAGACAGCTAATTACTCTCAAAATCTCACTCTTTACAGTTACTTTGACCATAATAATCAAATGAAATTAAAGTCCTCCCTGCTAGCCTCTTGCATAACCCCAGGGGTCAACACTGCTCTAGACCACCACCACTCACACATTCATTCTTGGTAAAAGGACACGGCACAACATATTTAATGTAAGAAGAAGGATTGATCACTGTGATTGTTTATTGGGCCAAAAATAGATACATTTGCATTATCTTAGCCCATGGGTAGGCAACCACTCTGGTGTGGCTCCTTAATTTACTTACTAAATGATGTTAAGAACAATGCATTCTTTGTTTTTTGCATATAAAAAATACTATTGTGGCTCTTTACAACTTTCATTTGGTTTGAAACGGGCTGACATGGCTCTTTTAGTTAAAGGTTGACTCCTGTGTTAGCCTGTCATGCTGCACATGCTGAAAATGTACATCAAGAATCATCCCTTGTTATTATTATTTTACTCTCCAGTTGTGAAAATGGCTGAACCCCTGCTCTGACCATGTCTGTGGGTGAGTTGATCGAGCTCAGGGACTTGGTGCAGGACAGAGACCGCATTGAGCTGACCGGCTCACACGCGCCCCGCTCCCCTCCGCGACTGGAGAGGACCAACGCCTTGAGGATCAGCGCGGGGAAGGTACCTGAGCTCCTGAGTCGAGTCGGGATCATCCGGGTCCTGAGCAGCCGCAGTGACCCCCAGCCCGCCGAGGAGAGCGGAGAGGGGCACAACTTCCAGCCCTGTAGCCACACTCAGCCCACCTGGTGTGATCTGTGTGGGGACTTCATCTGGGGCCTGTACAAGCAGAGTCTGCGCTGCGTCAGTGAGTTCAACTACTTAGATTCACCAATAATAACTTTTTGTTTTTTTTACTTTTTATTTTGTAGTTTTTAAAATTATATACATAACAAGAACAAGACAAAAACAAAACAAAAAATAGGGGGGGTAAAGGGGGGGGGCACTGATCACATCGACAAACCAAACAACACACTAAACTCAGACAAATCAGATGGGGGGGGGGGGTAACATGCCTCCGGTCAAAGTCCAACCACCTGGCCCAGTGCTGAAAGTAAACGTTACCCTGTAGACGCAGAAAGAAAGTCAGTCTCTCCATCGAGTGAACCTCCTCCACGATCTCCCGAACCTGCTCCAATCTGGGGGGTTCCTCTTTTAGCCAGTTTCTTGTTATTGCCTTCTTTGTGGAGATCAGAATGATTTTGAAAAGGTATGTGTCTTTTCGTGGAAACAAGTCCTTTGGTGTCAGACCCAGGAGGAAAATCCTGGGGTCCTTGGGGGTGTCGCAAGCCATGATGTCCTCCGTGAACTTGACAACATTGTCCCAAAATGATGACAGTTTTGGATAAGTCCAGAAGATGTGAGAGTGATTGGCTGTTGAGTGACCACACTGTCTCCAACATTGCTGTTGCTGCCCAATAATAACTTATTTTTAGGGGCCATTGGTTCCCAACTTTTTTTGTTTTTGTCGTGACACCCAGAGTAACAACTGCTGGTGTTTGCAACCCCTCAGGTTTTTCGTTCAAACTACCAAGAAACTATGCATTTATTGTTGTGTTTTTGACAATTAGCATTAGCACAACAAATCCCTGGTGCGGTTTTAATAGGAGATGTCAATACTTGTTCATGTTGAAGATAAATTGTGCTTTTTCTCTTATGAACTGGCGATCCAAATTATTGATGGACCCAGATTCTCGTTTTTGTGTGTGTGTGGAGTGTACCTGCTCTCCTTTTGTCTGGGTTTTAGTTTTAGATGAGCCTTTTATTTATTTTATTTTCCACCACTATCTCTAAGGTAAGCTATGTGCAGTTGCCCTTGGGATAAGCTGACAGAAGCATGCAGCACAACAAACCCTCAAGCCACCACAAACCACTTTTGCACACACCACTCATTTATTCTTCTGTGCAGAGTGCAAAAGAACAAATACAGCGTGATTCTCTTTTTTTCTTTTTTTTTTTGTTGTCTTTTATGTGGTTCAGTCATAAGCTTTGAATATGCGGCCTAACAACAACCCTGAACTTCCATTGCGTCACCCAAAAAACACCTAAATGGAGAAACCTGATTGAGCTGAGCAGGAATACAAAACTGTTACGTGAAATGCAAAACAATATTGAGGAAGTAGACCTACTCACAATTACAAATGTTCTAGCTTTGCAAAACTGTATTCAATTTAAACTAACTGTATTCTTCTTTTAGATATTAACAAATCATGCCTAATGAATTACATCATTTATTATTTATTTATTTGAACAGGGACCGTGCACAATAAACATTAACCTCAGAAAGGAGAGATGCATTGTACCAGGTGCCAATTTCCAAATAAAAGTTACACATTAATATAACAAAATTTCCCCAACAATTAAATATGTTTGCATTATTATAGGTTGTGCAAGATGCATACATGCTTTAACATATCCCTATCCCAGCGACTTTGAGAATGGGAAATTAATCATATATGTGTCAGGATGTCAGGATTCTCCATTTTTGAGTCAGGATTATTGTAAGAAAACATATTACGATTTTATGACTATTCACAATTATCAACATTAAGGAAGAAAATCCAGAGACCTCAAACCCTTAAAAGTACTGAAACAAGACTTTATACACTACAGAGCACAGATGAAGACTGAAGAACCTAAGTCTTTATACTGTATTGACAATTTGTTAAAAAATAAATTAAAAAGGGGTTTTAAAATAATAGGCTATAGAATATTACTATTAGCCATACCTAAAGGAAGCATATTGGTGTGAATGTTTTCAAATTATATTTTCTAAAACAAATATGCACACACTACAAAAGCGGTTTACCTTGGGCTTTTGTTACCGCCGTAATCCTAAAACCAGTTAATCTTGACATCTCTACATACATAGGGCTTAATAGTAGCGATTGTTCTTATGCGTACCAAACATGAGTGCAGTGACCACGTTTGAACAGAAGAGGACATCATGCCTTAAATGTTTGAAGTACCTATATTTGAATACAGTTTTTCTTTCCGACAGATTGTAAATTCACTTGCCACTACCGCTGCCAGCCCCTGATTCAGCTGGACTGCATCTGGGACCAAGGCACTTTGTCTGAAACTGCATGTGTCGTTGAACACACGATCGAAACGGACACAGACGTGGTAAGAATCTTCCCCGTGTGCTATTCCTGTATTCCACTTACTCACATGAGCAACTGTTTGAACAATTGGGCAACACATGTTTTGTGTTTAAGATGTTAAACAGTTTTTTTGCGAAAATAGAGAACCATTGTAGCCACTCCTAGTTCCACTTTAGTAAACTGCAGCCACTCTTAATAAAAGTACTCGTAAAAAAGACACTGTGACCATAAAATGTAGCTGTACATGAGAGAGATAAAATATATGCTTGACGCTCAGTTGACATGCATTTTATTTATACTATGACAAAAATAAACATTCAGGAACAAAAAGCTTAAGAATTTAAAATGGCATAAAATATAATCTATAAACAGTGTTTTTCCTCAAACACTGGGTGGAACAACATAATCACCAATATACTGTATGTATACAATAGAGGGCAGCAAAGAGAGGGAGGAAGGACATTTATGCCTGCAATTGGATTGCTACAAGTGTTTTGGGTCATTGGTACATAAGTTAATGCACTAGAGCATCAGAATACTATTGTGAATACCATTTAAAATGTTCAAAACGAATGGTTTAACTGGTAATCAAGTGAGGTTTTAATGACACAAACCCAAACCTGTATTGGTGGCATTGAGGAAAACTTTACCTAAATATTTTGACAAAAACATGCAGTACACGTCCAATGCTAATGCTTTGTTATGACTGCCTTTATCACGTCAACTCTGTGTCAAGTACTTCATGAATCAACAGAGAGGAAGCGCGTCTTGCGGTGCGCATATTTTTTCCTTCATATCTTGGGGGGTGTGACCATGGATACACTTTATCAGCCTTGAAAAGGACATACCAACCTCATAAGCCACATTATATCAGAAAGATAAAGATAATGTCATATTCAGAGAACACACAACAACCACATATAAAATGCGTGCAGGGCCTACTTACTCCACGGTTAAGTTATGGAAAAGATGGAGTTTAGTTTGCGAGACAATAATGCCAAGAATCTTTTGCAAGTTGATATACAGATGCAGAAAAAAACACAAAGGAACAAGTGAGAAGAGGTCCAAACAATAATGGATTAAAGTGTCCCCAGGAAGAATAGTCTCGACTTTTGTAAAGACTAATGGAGATTATTAAAAGCACAATAAGATGAAAGATTATACATTGTGAGATCACTAGATGCGCCACCTTCAAAACTGTGGCTAACTTTGTCCAGAAGAAGCAGAGACGAGCTCCACGCATCCGTCGCATCAACGGTGCACTCCTACCACACCCCTCACCTGCCTCACCACCGCGCAAACACACCCTAACACAACGTTTAGCATTCTGAAAGAAGTTATAAAAGTTGGTGAACTGAAAAAACAAACAAACATGTGTCCTACCGGTTCAGTTGAAATCCTTATGAAATGTTCAAGTCTGTTGAAAGTCCAATATCTACTACTGTTATTTTTAACTCTCTAGTAGGTTGCCACCCAGAGTGGTTTTACTACTAAAGAGCGATGCATTCAAGGAGTGTGGGATGTACAACTTCAGCACAATAAATTCCACAGAAGTTGTATTTTAGCAAGTAGATTTAAGTATCAGTATGTTTACTTTGCTAAATATATTATTGCACACAAGATACATGTGCTTTCCCTTTGCACCTTCAGGGCAGTGTGTAGGTGGAGTGAGGGGCGTGGGTGAGGAGAGGGGCTGCAGAACAGAGTTCTACTGACACAATAAGGAGTGAGATACTGGCCTGGTCAGGACCTTGAATTGGCCTCAAGCCCACTGCCCTCTTACTCGCCAAGCCACACCTTGGCTCATTGGTGCTAAAACAGGCTCCGAGGATGACCTCCAGACTTGATATGTTGGTGTGAAAAGTCCAGAGAAAGTCTGTGTGAGCAGTTTTCTTGACATTCTTTGAAGCACAAAACATTTGTGGTGAGTCGTGAGAGGCAAGGAGCAGAAGATCTTAAATGGGCATTTGCTGTAAAAATGATTTAATGTGTAGTATACAAATCTCACCATGGCCACTAGTCTAAATAATACATAAATAAAACACTACACATATTAATTGCTAAATACATCACTACACACTGTAAAATGTGTTGGTTTACAAAAGGGAAAAAAAGGAAGTATACTGTCTTTTACATTATGATTAATACTATTTCCTCTCAAATTCCAGTATGACTAATTCTGTTTGCAACTAAATCTGTTTGCAACATAATTGAGAGCGAGGGGCAAGGCCTTCTTCAGTACTTGTAGGAGGGTAAGAATAAATGAAAAAGAAAATACCATTTGGAAATCACATTTTACACAGTCTCTGGCCAACAAAACATTTCCCAAGCAAAAAGGCAGCACACTAACACTGTGTCGGATCACCATTAGCTTTGATTATGAATGATCAATAAGCTTGTGCAAAGCCACAAGATTTATTCCTGAACTGTGTTGAATGAACTTCTCACCATGATCTTGAATAGATGATGGGAGAGTCGGACCCCGGTGCTAAGCCCTCTCCAGCACATCCTCAGGTCCCTCAGATTTTCTGTGGGGCCAAGGTCTGGACACATTGTCATCTTGGAATATGCCTGACTGTGCCATCAGGAAAAAGAATAACCTTGTCATAACCTTGTGTTCAGCGGACCTTATTCTTTGGGTACTTAATGTTGGTGCCTTATTTGTGGCCATGCAGTGTACATAGTTCCCATCTTGTCCAAATTTAGCAAATGAAGAGTTAATACCGCTGCTTATCTTTGCTCTGTGCGCCCTTGAGGAACATTGCCCTCACGTGTTGTTTATGGCTGCCTGCAGATATGTGACCAATTATTCCATCCCATCATGTGACAGACTTCACTGTACAATACCGCGTGCAGGGGGGTCTCTGTGCGCACCATGGGAGAGCACGAGAGGGCCAGAGGAGGGGTAGAGACGGAAGTGGTCAATGGTATTTCCGCTTGGCGTCCAATGGCGACTGGTTACGCTGGTTTTGTGTATTTTCTAAACTTCCAACTCAACGGTCTGGGAGGAGCTTGGGAGATGCGAGGGAAGCGGCACTGAAGGGCGGGGGCCGAGCGACATCCTGTTTCACACAGTTTGTATAGTCACTGGAAACGTGGCCGGCGAGAAAAAAGACTGTAGGCTACATATTGTATCGGCGTCTTTGATAGAGGCTAGTTTTATTGCGATACATTGTGCCAACTTCGCGTTTTGATTATCCACACGTAAGAGCGATACAGTTTCAGAGGGTGCAACACAGAGATTGAGCGCTTCTTTGATTTTTAACTCCGTGTTACAACATTTCGTATTTAGACTCGACTTTTTGACGAGTAATATACTTCGTGATTAAGAAAAAGATGGCAAAAAGTGAAGATAAAAGTCCCTCTTTTGAGATGACATGGGGAAGCTCCACCAGCAGCGGCTACTGCAGTGAAGAAGAGTGCGACTCCGAGTTTGAACAATTCTTTACTGCCAGGACATCGTTCTTCCCCAAAGCCAAGAAGGCCGAAAATGTCGTTGTTAAAAAGGTGAGCTGCAAAACCAAACTTAAATACGTATAGGATATGTATACCCTATCTATCTGTTTTAAAAACGCATACAAGTAACGGGAAGTGGAAGAAGGAACGCGCATAGTGTTGCGTGCTGTAATTTTTACGCATGTTAAAATAAAGACATCTTTCATTCTTTCTTAAACCGAGAAACTTGGCAATGTCCTGATCAAACAGATGAGAGACATGCTAATAAATTGTCGTGTCAAAAAAAGTTGTAGGTCCGTGTTTTAATATAACTTCTGTTTTGGTTGCGCGTAACAATCATCTTTACGCACCGTTTAGTCTAGTCTACATTAGCCCTAATATTTATTTTTAACCCAATTTGTCTCACGTGTCTCTTCAAGGTGATGCCATGGATTAGTTTTGTTTGTTTTAGTCATTAAAGTAGCAGGCCTTTAGAGGAAGTTTGCAAACAGAAGTTGGCTATTTCTGTCTGGTGAGCTGTACTTCCGGATTTTGTGTAAATATTAACATGCCAGATAATTACTAAGTGTATGTATGTCAATAACTATAGTGAGAGGCAGGTGGAGTTATTGTGCAAAATATTGAAATGTATTGCAATCCTGGTATCCACCCAAAATTCCTACATGGTGTGAGCAACCCCATTATGATGATCTATGACGTAGGCAGTCATCTCAAGTTTCAATTCTTTACTCCCACAGTTTTTCCCTTGTATTTCAGGTTGTTTTTATCTCTGCATCAAATTAGTCATGGGATTTCGTGGACTTTTGCGTGACTTAATTCTGAACTTTTCTTGTAGGTGTTGGCATGCTTGCGAAACATCAAAACAGACACGGCGTACTGGATAAACATGATCATTTTGAACACACACATTACACATTACATGGCACTCCCTTGTGGACATGTTATGGCACAGATGGCATTTGTTTGTCATAACAAGAAAGCCTAGCCACTATTGATTTATTTGACACACTAAATAGGGGTGCTTAAGTCTGCAGCCGGGCAATTTTGCTCCAGACTCCCAATATCGGCAATGCCTCATTTAGGCTAGGCAATTTATTTGTATTGCACACTTAACCTCTTAAACCCTATAGGACCCAAATTGGGCACTTCTCCCTCTCTCCTTCCCCTCTCTCTCTCCTTCCTCTCACCCTCTTTCCTTCCTCTCTCTCTCTCCTTCCCCTCTCTCTCTCCTTCCTCTCACCCTCTTTCCTTCTTCTCGATCTCTCCTTCCCCTCTCTCGGTCTCTTTTCTTCCCCAAGACCCAATTTGGGCCTGTTGGGGCTTAAAAGGTTAAAAACAACAGAGTTGAGAGGTGCTTCACAGTAAAAAGTAGACATCCCCATGCATTAACAGTGCATTTAGCAGTCGATATTTAGATAAAAAAAAGAAAAGTTTAGGACTAACATTGTGTTCTTTCATCTTTGGGGGTCACTGTGGCAAATTGGTTACCTCCCATGCAACAATTTCCTTTTTATTTTTTTTACATTCATGATGCACAGAAAGCCCTTCCTGTTGCAGTCCTTGGCACTATGACTATTCAACCCCCTTAATCTCAGCTATAAGGATCCAACCAAACATATGTATCGTTACTAAATATATAGTATATTACCCAATATCACAACAGGAGTCATCAAAGGGCATTACAGCAATCATTTATCTGGAAGCCTTTCCTTATGCCACCTTGCCAATTTTTGCAGGCTCCATATGATGGCTTGCGGTTGCTTATTTACAATATTTGCCCATTTTCATCAGGGTGTTTGTGTTTCAACTGAATTTAATCGCTCAAAGGAAATGCCAATTGGTGAGTGCATAAGGAAAAACCTAATTGGCGTAACGGCCCTACAGATGCTTCAGGCCAAATGTGCATGACTGAGCCGTGACTGGGCAGCTGACTTCACAGGATGTCTGTTTAAAACAAGGGAGGGCATTGTCTATCTACCACTTGTGTGAGCCAGTGAAGAAGGAGGCTATTTTTATATGAGTAGTGAGGAGAGGAATGCTGAATCGGGCCGTTGGTTTTGGCTGATACCATTGGACAGCTGCAAGGGTCCGATGTCTCCTCTCTGCCTCTCTCCATTCCCCCCACCTCTAGAGCAGGGGATAGGAGCCGGGCAGGGGGAGCAGGGGAGGGGTGACATCATTGTTTTGGCTTGTGACAGGAAGTTGGGAGGCTGATGCAATAAGTTTCTTCTAAAAGACACATGGAAACAAGTAAATTAAAAAAAAGTTCCCTCAAAATTGGTCAAAACTTGGATTACTTTTTTTATTCTCACATTGAGGTAGTGACTGATTGGTCACAAAGTGCTTCTGATTTCAACCAAATCCCATCCACTATGAAAAAGGCGATATTTAAAAGAAACCGGTCTTTTAGAGTTGCTATAATTAAACTCTGCTCAATCTTGATCATGGAGTGTAAATTTGATCCAGCTTCCCAATGCAGGTTGAATTAGAAGGCAATGCTGACACCTGGTGGCCTGAACGTGACACTGCTCTTTTTACAGGACGAACAAACCGAATGGGGGAAGAATGAGTTGACAACCCCTGACATTCAGCAGAAAGTGAAGGAGTACAACGCACAGATCAACAGCAATTTATTCATGAATGTGGTGAGTATTTAAGATCATTATCCTCCATTGGGCCGCATAATTCTGTCATAATGCCCACTTACTTACAATATAGTGGGATTTGTGCTTGTTTTTGATTGTGATAGCTTTCTTTTTCTTCACACCTACACTTAATGATGTCTTAATAGTCAACCTACAGTTTATTTTTCTCTGAATTTTAAGATAAACATGTTCATTTTTGTAACTCCTGTCTTACAGAATAAGGATGGATCTTACACGGGTTTCGTAAAAGTGCAGTTCAAATTGGCGAGGCCCGTGTCAGTCCCCCCCCCAAAGAAAGACACCGGCAGGAAGTCCGCAGGGGTGAAACGTCGCACTTCTTTTTACCTGCCCAAAGACGCGTCTAAGCACCTGCACATCAGCTCACGCACTACGGCCCGCGAGGTCATTGAAGCCCTGCTCAAGAAGTTCACAGTGGTCGACAATCCTGGCAAATTTGCACTGTTCGAGAGGAGTGAACGCCACGATCAAGGTGTGATTTCTATTTTGTTGTTTTCCAAGTCTAGAAATTGATGGTGTTGCATAACTGTGGACTGGAAAGTGCAATTGGACTGAAACCATTTCTGTGTGATTGGCCTGCAACAAAATGTTCGGTCCTTGACATGGGCTCATATTATGTATGTTATATTTGTACCAAAATGCTAAAAATCCAATTTGATAATTTTTATTGGTGGCAAGCGCTATTATCCCATTATATTAATCCACAACACCTGAAAATCTGTAGCGTTAGTTAATTGTGCTCTTTCTTTTTTGCAGTTTATGTCCGTAAACTGTCCGATGATGAGCGACCTTTGCGTTTGCGTCTCTGCGCTGGACCCAATGAGAAGCTTCTGAGTTTTGTCTTGAAGGAGAATGAAACTGGAGAAGTCAATGTAAGTACTTTAGTGATAAACCGAGCTTTTGTATTATGATAGACTTACTGAAATTAAAAAAGGAGATGGAATCTTTTGAATCAGCACAAATTACCAGCTTCCCTCGTCTGGCTCTTGAGCTTCGGCCTCGACCACCCACCTCATTGTGGAAATGCTTTGACAGCATTTATTCACTTCGGTCTGTCTGTGTGAACAGTCTGGAGCAGCATTGGAATGGCCTGTTGGCTATTTTCATGCTGTTGACAACTGGTGCAGCATGTACCACCATTCCCATATTAAAGAAAACATGTGTACATGAACATGGTATAGACTATAACAATAAATTAATCAATTGCTGTCTTTGCCAAGTAGGCTTATGTTGAGAAAGATATACTCTACAAGAAAATAAATCAGTTACTTGCTTGAGCTCAATCGTTCAGTTTTCTTGAGGAGAATCATATAGCATGTGTTGGATATTTAGCTTTTTATTCATTTGATATTTACATCACATCATTGGCCGACAGACTCACCTGTTACTTCCCCTTTCTCTCTCTGACAGTGGCATGCTTTTTCGATGCCTGAGCTGAAGAACTTCCTACGTATCCTTCAGCGCGAGGAGGAGGAGCATGTAAAGCAGATTGTGCAGCGTTACGCTCTGGCCCGCACCCGGATGCAGGGGGCCCTGCCCGGCTCCACTCCAGGCTGAGTTCACTGCGCACCGCCGGGATTTTAAACATGCACCTTTGGGCTGGACCATCCCCCAGTCACGGCTGCATCCTAAAGATCCCAGAGAAACCCAAGTCAAACGCCTCTTCGGTGACTGAGCGAGTGAGAGAGCACGAATCAGAGCGAGAGAGACAGTGCGGGCGCGGACTGTGCGTGTGTCGTGAAGTGCCTTACACCTGGAGAGTCTGAAGTGCCTGAATGAGTTGAGAACAGATGAGGACTGGCAAATGAGCCGATGCTGGATCTAGTAGTGCTTTTAATTACATGTAGGATAATAATCATAATTGTAATAGATAGGGCTGCACAATTGTATAGAATCAAAATCAAAAATTTTATTGTCACAAATGACATTGGCTATAATTATGTGGGCAGTACAATATCCTTTACAAGCAACAAAATATGTCTCCACAGAGAATTGCAACAAAATGCATGCTATTTTGGTAATAGTGTAGCAGTACATACTTCAGTGCTCTTTAAATACTAATACTTAATTCTCCTTTGCAGATGCAGAATAGTTAGGAGTGCTACTTGGATGTACAATGTCCTTTTGCTCTTCAGTGTAGAGATCAGCTTCATTAAAAAAATTTAAGAAACCGAGGCACTCCAAAAGTAGAAAAATAATAAAGCCTTTATTATATTACCATGTCTGGCCATGTGCGAAGCCTTGAATGCTTTTTAT
>OMNZ01088558.1:0-11779 GCA_900303255.1 Lesueurigobius sanzi
TAAATTGAGTTCTACACGTTATCAATCTGGAAAGCCTCCCGTGCAAACTATCCATGAAAAGGAGGGAAAATCGGTACAATACTTTGAGCTGATTGGGCCCCAGTTAGTACACGCCTTCCTAAATGCGGTTTTAGCCAATCATAGCAGCATGTCAGGTGACGTATCACCTGCAGTAGGAAATCTAGTTGGAGGAAAAGCACAAACATCTTTTCCATCTCCAAATGCACAAAGGGCTTCCCCTTGCTCTTTTTTTAAATGAGAAATGGTCAGTATTTCAGCTAATGCCTGGTTCACACGGCAGGATTTTAAAATTAAAATTTTCCAAATCTAACAGAGCCCACACATGGCGATAAAAAAAAACGTGGCTATGACACGTTTGGTCATACAGTGTGTGGTGCAGCCACACGGCAACATCAACACATCACACATAAACAGGTCAACGGGAAATCTTGCAAAACCTCTCGCGATCAAACATGACTTCAGAGTAAACAAACAAGGCGGACGTACAAGATGCAGCAGCGATAGTTTGTAGTTTGTTTTAACAGAAAAAAAGTATATGAAAAGAAAAGGCGCTGGTCAAAGGAGAGGAGACAGGAGCCTGGACTGGACTTGCTGGTTGCTACATTATGATCTGGAGGTGAGTTGATTTCTCTCATGGAAATGTGGTTACGTACAACACGGATTAATTACCATTGAAATAAACTTTCATTCATTTCAGAATTATAATTTTAGATCCAATGTTTATGTTGTCGTATGATGTTTCTGCGTTCTGATTGACTACATGCCACAGTTAACGGGCTGCAAACTCGGGACAAACACCACATGAGGGGATATCAGGCCAAAACAATCCAACATGTTGAATATCCCCGATTTGCGGCCGCAGGGGTTGCAACGTCCTTCCGATCAGACCAGAGCCGTCGTAACACACCACACACAGCAGGAATATCTCATGAGATTATCTTAGGATAATCGAGGCGTCCTTGCGTTTGTCGGAAGGGGAGAATCGGGGCTAAAATCGGGCTAAAAATGGCATCTATGAAGTCCTCCGAGGTAGACATGTTTGTTTATGCCGAGGCTGACTGTTGTCATACCTACATATACCGCCTCAAGCTACACAGCAGCATGTCATTGGTCCGAACCACTGGTTGTGACGAGACGCACCTATCAGCTGCCGCCTTTCAAGATGGATTTGTTGTGAGACTGACAATTCAGATCTCTTGTCAGGAGTTATACAATTTTAAAGAAATAATTAAAATGCTCAATCCAGGCGCTAGGGGGCAGCCAACATTTTTTTTTAAAGGAAGGAATTCCACACCTGTCCAGTAGAGGGCACTGACACTTGTTTTATGGCCATAGCGCCTTTGCTATGCCTGGTCCTCTCAGATTGCTGAAGCTAAGCAGGGGGCCTCATTTATAAAACTGTGCGTGAGAGTTTGACTATAATAGTACGTACTAACAAAACACAAACTTCACGCACGGAGAAAAATATTGGGACCTAACCCTCCGTAACACCTGCGCAATCTCCTCTTCACTGATCCCACCTGTAGAGAAAGCGTTTGTACATTATGCTCCTCACGACATGCCTTTTCCACACCTCCATTTCACCATAAAAGGGCAATGCAAAGTAAATTATGAATGAGAATGCATATTTTAAGGAGGTAAGAACACAAAGAAAACGTAACTTCAGCGACATGGAAACGCAAAGTTTAATTGAAGAAATTAATAGAAACCTTAAGTCAGACCCATCAGTAAATGAGACTGGGTATAAGGGAGTGAGAGAGGAGCCAAAGCGCTTTTTTTTACACATGTACAAAAGTTTTCCTATATATATATTATATTTTTTTTTACTAATTTATTGAAAGCAGACTGTTTTTATTAAATCTGCAAAATAAAAGATTTTTTCATATTTATCTTGTATTTTATATAGACAATTATATAATGGAATAATAAACACCTTTTTAGTATTCATTTTAATAAAAAAAAAGGGGTGAAATATTGCACAAAACGTTTTTATGGGAGTTCACTTTATACACCAATAAGGTGTTTTCTAACCCCCAAAAAGAGGTAAATGATCTACTCAAAAAAAGAGAGTACTTCTACTCCAGTTTTGGATGAAAATAACTCCCTGGTGACTTTATTCCAAAGTGGAAAATTTGCTGTGCAGGCAACACAAAGAATGCACAAAAATCTCACCAGTATTGGATGATTCCATTTTCACTTGAAAAATAAGACTTTTCCACAGAACAGTCCATAATTGGCTGGTACACTGTTGTGATCGTGCCAACTGCTCTGGAGAATTGTGAGTCGTAAGCATGTGTCAAGAACGCTCCCAGGTTTTTATTAAGATCTGCGGCAGTTTTTCATCAAAGCAAATCTTCAAAAACCCACACTCGCTGGAAGTCTTTGCACGTTTGTCATGAGAGTCTGATGGATTGGCTACGCAGGGAACACTCTTTCTATAGTGATCATTTTCTCAGCATGTGTAAACAGAGCGGAAGTGGCCATCAGTAGGATCTGTTCTCAAAGGGCTGGAAAACCGCTGAAGATACGCCAGGATGAGGACACGATCATATCTCTGTCAGCAGAATACTGGATCATTATCCAGTCTTTCGAAGCGTAGGCAAATTCTACACACTTAAGGACAATAGAAACATTTGATTTTGAACTGGACAGGCCATTTAACAACCCCTTTCTGGTTTGTTATACTATACTTGGTTAAAAATAGCATTTCATTTTTGTATAGGAATTCTCAGACAATCAAATAGATGAATAAGCAAAGTCTGAAAAAATGAGACATTTCCTAAAAGAAGTGGACAAAGTGTTTGAAGTTTTGTGATTAATGAAAGTGCTTCTCCTGGCTTTGTCATAAAAAGTCCCCTGCTCATGTTGTAAAAGGGCCGGTATAGGGCCGGTACTTGATTGCAAATCTGAAAAAAATGTATCGCGATTAAAAAATGCCAGAAATTAATCGCAGTTTTATTGTATTGTCAGCTTCTAATAAACACACAAAACAATTAAACTACTAAACTAAAATTCCAGATAACACTAGTGGGACAAGTACCATCATTTGAGAGCCACTGGTGTAGGGCGCACAGTTGGTTCATCAATACATTACAAATAACTTAAATAACACAATTCATTTTATTTCTAAAAATTAAAATGAATAAATAGAAAATTCACCTGCATGGTTCAAGAAGCTCTGCCTACTTCTTCAGCTTTGCAAGCTCAGCTTCAGTGAACATGGGATTAATCTGTTCTGCCAGTGTTGCAGCTATAGGTAGCTTAATTTGCTGAACCCCTTTTAATCATCTCTAAAGTGGAGTTCCACCTCGTAGGCACGTCGTGAATGAGGGCTTTTCTGCTTGATTATGTGCCCCTTGTTGTTCATTCAGATCTCGAATATTGGATGGACTGTGCTTGAAATGACTGACTATTTTTTCGGCATTTAGCCAAAACTGTGTCAAAGCCACATTGATTGATGGCTGTGCATTGCAGATGCTCATAGGGAAGCAGTCTCACAGCTGCTGTCATATTGCTGTTCCAAGCGTTGATATCTTCCATTCATGTGCAATCCTTTCAAAGTTCTCTGCGCAGGCCTCCGCATAGTGGCGCTCATTGGATTTGCTCACTGTTATAGCAAACGATTGCAGTGGTGCTGAAGCATCGGCTCTGCCTCTCTGTCCCGGGGCGCGATCTCATTTACCGATGGGTCTGACTCACAGCGAGCGCTCTGGCCACCGATGGGTCAGTGAGCGCTTTGGCTCCTCTCTCACTCCCTTATACCCAGTCTCATTTACCGATGGGTCTGTTTTTTGGTGTGGGAGGAGTAAGGCTCTGGCACGCCCGTTTAGTCCCTCTTTAAGAAGAAAAAAATCACAACTTTTCATTGCAACTTTTGTATCGAAATCCTGGATAGACTGATACACAGCGGAGATGTGCTCGGAGTTTACGCACACACCCTATGTCCTCTGACACAGGCAAAGAGGTTGAAGTCTCGAAGATGAGCGCACTCGGGCTCAGTTTAGTTGTTTGTCTAATGATGCTCACAATAACGCTGACTCTAATCCTTAATTCTGTGATTGGTATATGTCTCTGTAGATGACAGTATTTTGCTCAAAAATATAATTTATGTGCCTGCGCAGTTGTAGCCTCAATACAAGAAGCCTCATATAAACAGAGGAGAGGAGTTTCCACATTTCTCAGTGACATATCAACACCAGATCCCCAAAACTGCCATAACCGGAATATTCAAACTTGCCTATAAAAAAAACAGGATCTGGGGTACATGTAAACACACTCAATGCCACAGCAAATGGTGCTGGAATCAAAGCTAAAGGCTCTGACTTTTTGTGGTGACTTCTTTTTAGCTGGTGACTCGTGTCTTGCCCAGGCACACTACAACCACAAACGCATGCACAGGCCAGAGCTGGGATTGAACCACTGCTGCCTTTCCTCCTCCAGTCCCAGTACGGTAAATAAAATCTAAATCAGCTCAATCTCAGTGTGACCAGTTCACTATGGCAACCCTGATTAGCTAAAACGGAAAGTGTAGCAGGATGAAAGAGGCTCGAGTGCTGCATGAACTTTGTGTTTCAAAATAATAGACTGAATCAAACCTGCAGAAGATGAGAGGATTTCTGAGTGCACTTTGAGTGTATTTCCACGATTCATTTTTCATGAACTCCGAGCTCTGTAGGTGGCTTTTGAACTTGCCCAAAGCTGAAGTTGTGCTGGAAACTGAAGTTATTACATTAATATTACTGTAGGAGGAGAAAACGCCAATATTATGCTGAACTGACTGTGTGAAGCTTTTCATGTTGTAATATTTGGCTGTCTTTAAAACATAGCTGAAGTTAGAGTTATCTATCATCACAACTTTTTAAGCCTATACTTAATAGTTAAAGTTGAGGTGGAGGGCAGATGGAAATACCATGGCATTAACTATGGGAACTATGGGATTTTCTGTCTTAGTGTATGGCTAATTTGTCTGTAATTCCTGGGCCAATCCACATGAAACAAAAACTGTCAGCGTTGACTGTCTTCTGTCAGCACATATCAACTGAAGTCTAATCTAATAATAATAATTTTCTCATAAAGGTGTCCAAAAATGGAAACACTGGCTGTTTCCCAAAGCCTAGGTACCTTGCCTTGCCTTGGTCAAATATGGACGTGGTAAAGCATTCACTTCTTCAAGCCAAAACATATACCTTGACTTTGTCAATATAGTCCTGCAGCCAGTGTTCATTAGGACAGTATTTTAATTAAGTTATAGTTGTAATTAAGATTTGGTCAAGTAATTGTTTTAGTTTAAATAATAATAATAACTCACTTACAGTATATCTATAACTTGTTTTGTAAACTTTGAATTTATATTTTTTTATTCAATTAAATTTAACATTTAGGTTTGTCAGAGGTTTAATCATCGTTCATCACTACTTTTTATTAGTTTTAGTCCAATATGAGAAAGCAAAACTATTACATGTTCCCCAGTTTGCCCTCTCCCCTCCCTGGGATGAAACATCTTCCTTTTTGTTTTTTACTTTGTGATGTCACTTCCTTTCCCTCTGAAGTGTGTCCCATTAGCTGATCATTTTGGACCAAGGAAGGACACTTGCCTTGGAACAAAAGGAAGTGAGCTCCAAGGCACTGCCTTCAAGGCCAAGGCAAGGTACCTATGATTTGGGAAACAGCCAATATTCCAAAACATGTGCATGATGTTGGCCAGTTAAAAAAAAGAGTTTCAGCCATAAAAGCTTTTAACCACGTTCTAACATTGTTCCTCGTCAAAAACCTGCAACAGTATTTCACTTCATTCACAGTTTGCGTTGGTCTAAAACTCCCAAACTGTCCTCCATATTTTTAAAGCCAATAAATGTATAATTGTACAGTTTATTTACAGAGAGACGCTAAGAGACTATCTTTATTCTATTTTATTTTATTGTTACTATTACTACTATTACCTGTTGTTTTGCTTCTCTGATGACACTTTTCCTGACTTTGTGCACCCCCCCCTGTGTGATACTGTCCTAAGAGCTGTTGTGACAAGTAAATTTCTCCATTGTGAGATCAATAAAAAACTATCTTATCTTATCTTATCCAATATTGGATCAGTTCTGTCTCATAGCGCGGGCAGAGCAACAACGTCACGCTACTAGCCACGTTTAAATCAAAGCTAAAGTTTATTTTGACCATGTGATTCCCACTTTTGGCTGTAGGGGGCGATCCAGGCCAAATCCTCATCAGCCCTGGCACTAGTATGCACACTGTCTCATCTTCACAGAGGCATTATTTGAATTCATAAAATGTAAAATATCAGTGCGCAGACATCCTAATGAAAAATTTTGAAGCCACTTGTGACATTTCATTTGTTTTTCTATTTGTTTGAGATGTTGTGATCCTGTTGTGATATTGGGCGGGACAAAAACAGATTGATTGATTGATTGACTTTAAAGAGAAACGCTCCTATAGCGGCAGTGTTTGGATTTTGTTTGTGGGTGGAATAAGGCTCTGGCACGCCCTTTTAGTTACCCTTTAAGGCGAGACACAGCAGGTGGTCTGTTTCAAGATGTTGTCACTAAGTAAAAAATAGAACAGCCTTTACAATGGTTATTTTATTATGTTTTGTCAACTTATGCATACACCATGGGCGCGCTCTGCCATGTTTCCCACATGTACCCATTCACAAATACATATTTGACATATTTGTCAGTTCATTTCCTTTCTGGGAGATGCCAGCTAGTTATAGATATACAGTTGTTCTTTCGTGGCCTCGCTGTTTCGCTGATTTTTTTTTGGTCCAATTTTGCATGTTTTTTTTAACAGCGCCTCCTCCGCATTGCTGAAGTGGGGCCTCTCAGTTACGATGGGTCTGACTTAGAGTGAGCGCTGTAGGCTCTTCTCTTTACCCAGTCTCATTGACCCGCTAACTGGACTCTACCTTCTTGCTCTAATTTGCCGATATAAGACACACATGACAAATGTTGCGTGTGCATTAGTTTTGCTTCTCTGTGATTCCGTGCGTTTTCGCCGTGGACTTTTCGAGGCTCGTTGCCCAAAGCCTAATAGATGAAATAAACACGAGCGTGCGACCCCATTCGCTGTTTAATCATAGTTTCATTGACAATTTCTCACTGTGCACAGGTCTGTCCACTGCTGCAGCTGAGCGAAGGGCTCAGGGCAGCGGACTCAGTCGTTTATAGAAAGTCAGTCACCTCACTTGGAAAAAGACACCGGCACCGAGGCCTTCAGTGGAAAAAGACGCACCGGAGCGGTACGAGGACGAAGAGGCATCGTCAGAGGAACTGTGAAATATGCGTTTTACAGCCTTAAAACCCTTTTAAGGTTATAATTACTGTACAACTGGCCCCTATGGGGAAGGGAAGGGAATGTTATTTGTATAGCGCTTTTCATATGACATAGTCACCCCCAAAGCGCTTCACACATGAAAGGGAGGGGGCTCATTCACTCCAGGCTGATGGTGGTAAGCTACTATTGTAGCCACAGTTTCCCCTGGGGCAGACTGACAGAAGCGAGGCTGCTCACATCTGCGCCAACGGTCCCTCCGACCACCACCAACCACTCACACTTAGCATTGGGTGAAGTGTCTTGCCCAAGGACACAACGACAGTCTGCACCTGATTCGAACCCCCGACCTACCGATCATGAGACGACCCGCTCTACCACCTGTGCCACTGTCGATGGGGGCCCTGTGTGAGTGAGTGAGTGAGTGAGTGAGTGAGTGAGGGGTGTGTGTGTGTGAGTGAGTGAGTGAGTGAGTGAGTGAGTGAGTGTGTGTCCGTCACCGGCGACGCACACACACTCACTCACTCACTCACTCACACAGGGCCCCCATAGGGGCCAGTTATACTTATAGCCTTAAAAAGGGTTAAAACATATAATAATTGTAAAAAATAAAGCTGACTACTTCGTGGATTTTGCCTTTTGCAGGTTATTTACAGAACGTGACCCCCGAGGGACCACTGTACTCACAAATGTGTTACAAAAGCTTATTTTCTCTATATGTTTTTATTACACCCTTGCAATGAAATCTCCACTTTAGTAGAACCTACAGACACCAAACGTTACAGTCTTGAAATATTTTTGAAGGTTTTTTCAGAGGGATTTTCCAATATTATATTCCTGCCAGTTTTAAGGTTCAAAAACAAGGCAACATTTGAATTTTTACAGATTCATTCACTAATAACTAGCTTCTTCAAAAACTAAACAAGACAAAATCCACTCTGTAAAAGATTTTTGTAACTAATAGCCTTGGCTCTATCAAATATGTAGATTTATATTCATTGTAGTCAATTTTGACCAGTTGTACAGATAAAATATCTTACTTTAATAAGAAAATATAAAATTACAGAAAATGTGCCTTTTTTTGTAAGACGTTGGAGTAGTTTAGGTGGCCATCTTTTCATCCCTGTATCATTTTATTCCAAGCATTTTTATTCTGATCAGCGGCACTTTTCCAGGCATCACTTTAATGGAAAACTGAAATGGAAAAAGCCTGACACTGAACTCCGACTGGCACTTTCTGAGAGCTGCATGTTGCACCTGCTTCCAGGAGAATTTCCCCCACGTTTGAGCGGAGCTGATCAAAATGATAGTAAATGGGACGTGCCAGGAGAGGGCAGGTTACTGAGGAGGAAGTATCAGCGGCAGCGTTTCTTATAAAAACGGAGAGAAAGGGCGCAGTATGGAGGGTGCACATGACTTAAACGCTTTTGGAGGAACCACAGAGAACGGCGAAAGCGATAGTTATACAATACTACACTGCAAAAGTAGTCTAGAAATAAGTCACATTTTCTTGAGGTAAGTAAATTTACCCTGGATTTGAATAACTAGTTTCAAGAAATTTGCCAGTGGGGTAAATTGTATTTATACTTAAGGTGAGAAACTACAGGTGAATATGGAAAAGAATTGAGTGAACTTTTGCTGTGTATTACTGACATGGAAAAATGCAAATTTTTTGTCATGTTTTCAAATAAAACAAGCATTTTATGTGTTAAAATGGCAAAAAAATGTCTATAATTTTGACTGAAATCTAAATAATTAATAAAGCCAGATTTAAATGTATAGTTTTATTCTGTTACAAAGATTTGGTGACTGGGGACGTTGTCGGATCTCCTCAATCCCACCGCCACATCTTCCGATGAGGTTTTTGAGGCGGACTCGTTCAACACCCAAAGCTGAGGTCACTAGGTGGTTAGAAAGCTCCTAGGTGGCAAGGCTCAGGGATGGATTTCATTTTTTTAGGTTCAAAACTCAATCAGGCTAGGAATTTCATATTGAAAAATCCCTCTGAACAAACCTTTAGAATATTGGTATGTACAAGACTGGAAGGTTTGGAGTCTGTAGGAGCAACTAAAGTGGAGATGTTGCCACATTGAGAAAGTGGCCTTTGAAGTTACAATGTTCCCTCTAAATGTATAGAAAAACGTCAAATCAGTGCAATAACTAAACACCTTATTGTAATGATTATGACATTTAGGTGAAAGTTACGTTATGAGATTAAACCGGCACAAAAGTAGTTTAAATAGTCTAAAGAAAGTGTAACAGCCATTCCCAAAGTCTGGAGTGCAGACTTGCTGCCTGCTTACTTGTAGACATTGACTTGATTAGCAAAAGCTGGACATGCATGAAGAACTGAGGAGCCTTCAGTTGGATTTCTATTCAAGTCTACATCATGGCAAATCAAATGTATTTGTTGTACACAATTTATGCACAAGGTCATTCAAGGGCTTCGCAGTTACATAAAAATGCCTGCTAGCATACGGGGGCTGACTCTGGAAGCCAGAAGCTCCCACTGACTTATATGTAAACTTTTTGGCCCCTCTTTAAATAATTAATGGAAATAGTCTTGTTAATATTGCCCTCAAGTGCTTGTCTTACTATGCACTACACCGCCCTGTTCTTTATCTTTTAACATTTTCAACATTAAAAGAGAAGGTAACTCGCACACACTTTAATGTAGGTTTCTCCTCTGTTTATTCTAAACTGGAGACAACTCAGGAAAACCACTGCTTGAGGCAGGACTAAGGCGGGACAAACACCAATCAAGGCCAATCAGAACACAGCAGATGTAACGACAGCGTGACAGTAAAGTCTTTGTCGGTCAAAGATGGAGTGTAGTGCAGGGGTGTCCAAACTTTTTTCATCGAGGGCCACATATTGAAGTGGGTACGGCATGGAGGGCCACAGATCGGTGGCCAGCACAGTCCAAAATTCAACTGGGTTGATTTAAAGAGAGTTTTAAACCTCCCCCCCCACACCTTTAGTTAGTCTGGAACCTGTCTCACAATTAAAATGGAGTTTTTGAGGCTTTAATTGTGCAGAAAACCTGTTAAACTTGCAGAAAAACATCATCTCTGACGACATGTGCCAATTCAACAAGATTTTGGGCCACCAAAAATTGGTCTGAGGGTCGCATTTGGGTATGCCTGCTCTAAGGCACATTATGAGGTGAAAGCTGAAAATAGTTTTTAAAATGATTAAAGGTCAGATTAACGACCCCCATCACTATTTCTTCTTGGTTTCAAGCTTTTCATCCGGACAGAAAGCTACAGAAATGGTACAGTATTACAACAGTGGACCGTGGAACCATGAAACCTCTCCACTTTTCTCTCTGAATGAAAAGAACGAAAACAAGCCCGGGCAGCAAAGGGTTAAGTCTGCTGCAGTCTGTGGGGGAGGAGAGGGAAGCGTCGGGGGAGAGGGGGGTCAGAGCTGCATTCAGATGAAATTAAATGGAGGCTAAAGTGCTGAGTCATTGCGTTGGGGGCTTTATTACCTGCTCCGTCACCAGGCTGCGGGCTCCGGGGCGACTGGAGGGGGGCGGGGCCAGACGGAGGAGACTGCAGGCCAGATCTGGGCTCGAAAACACGCACCAGAGACCTGCTTTTGGGGATATTTACTGGAGGAAATTGGAGAAAACAAAAGTGCATGTGTGAGTTTGGGTGTGTGTGTGTGTGTCACGGTGGATAAGTAGGTCAGAGCCTGGCACTGGACCTGGACTAAACTCTTCTTTGTTTACAGCCGATAAGTTGGATTTAACGTGACAGTACAAGCTGAGAAATCATAGAAATGCTGTCAACAAATAGCTTTAAACTTCTCGGAGGTTAGTGCTAGATGGTCGGCTCGGGAGGGACGGTCTGGTTTTATTTTGGATTGATCTATGGGAAAGGTTTGTCTGAAAATATACCTAGACCTATAGCCCTAACCTTAACAATAAACCCTGTTCCTAAACTTTATTTTTGTCATGAGAAAAATGTTCACAGCAAACCGTCCCTCCCGAGCCGACTATCCAGCATTAGCACTTCTCAGACCTGGCCGTTATGGAATAATCAAATTCTCGGTGAAGCCAGTTCCTATGAACACATCTATTTAGACCCATTTCATGTGACGTGTGCAGACTATATGAGGTGTATGCGCAGACTGGGCCCAAAGCAACTGGAATACTGCATTGTACTAGCATCGCAACCCAGGACTTAATTGGTCGCAGGTACTGTACGCAGCCTTTAGAGAAGAATAAACGAGACTCGCTATCAAACGAGACAAATGGTCTGAAGTTGAGATCAAGAAGTGCTCATTTTTGTGGTGTGGTGTGTGTTAACGTAAATGTTTTACGCCTTATCTTGAACCAGCTTGTACAGACAGCACAAAGCACAATACAAGTGTATATTGTGGGCAATATGGGCCATATTAGGGGATATTCCCGTTAGCGTTGTTACATGCCAAACACAAAATGCCTTAGCTGTTAGATTTATCTTGCATA
>OMNZ01088559.1:0-11219 GCA_900303255.1 Lesueurigobius sanzi
GTTCGAAGGGGATTTTGGATATCTTGTTTAGGTTTTTTAATAATCTAGTTATCAGTTATAAATCAGACTATTAAATATTGAAAAATCCCTCTGAACAAACCTTCAGAATCTTGTTTGGATTAAACTCAAAAAAAACTTTGAAGTTATATAACATCTGTGCATGTGCGTGTTCTCATCTGTGTCTTTTCTCCGCTGGTTATCCTCAGACAGATATTATCAGATGTGGCGTACATAGTTTTGTTGTGCACTTTACGCACGCCACGTGGATACCAAAAAGGTCAACATTTGTGGATGGATACGTGTGTGAGAGACGGAGGGAAAAGGTGCTGGTGGAGTAGCTTCCTGGATCTCGGACGACTCGGCAAAACTTCATAATATAACCATTGTAAAGGGTCATTTTGGTCTTTTTTTCTACTTTTACATTGAAGCTAAGATGTTAAAGTTCAAAACTAGACAGACATCTTGAAAAATCAATGTTTTCACCTGCCATGTCTCGCCTTAAATGGGTGTTATAACCCAGTAGTGCATTTGTACATCAGAAAACAATCTACTGCCTGCATCGAACAGGCCGACTTTTGACGGCGCCTGCCAAGTGAAGTCAGTAACTGTTGTACTCCACGTTGTTCCCATTAGTATTCAAAAGTGTGGACGCACATTTCTCAAAGTGAGCTGAGGAGAGAATTTTAGAGTGGAGGTGTTTTACTGATGAAATGTATCTTGACCAGTGATTTATGGCCGTACCGTATGTGGAGCCTTCTGGCCTAAAGTGCTCGCAGGTTGGACATCAATCAACTCTGGCCAACTTAAGTAACTCTTGAAAGTTCAAATATATATCGAAGCGAGAAAAGTGGAAAGTCTACTGCAATTTTCTCCCGTACAAGCGCATGGCTGTATTGTAAGTGGCGTCTGTAATGTCAAGGCTGTTGGGCCTACCCCGCTGTGTGGTCTTATTTGTCTTGATGATTACTCATTAAGCCTGCAGCGCACCACTAGGGCAGGTGAAACTGGAGACCTTTCTTGAACTGGTCAATTTTGAGCTTTTTGTCTAGTTTTATTTGCTCCATAACGTCTTTAAAATGATCATACTCACCTTTTCTGATGTTTCTGATGTTTTGTCGACTCGTGCATCAGACTTCACAAGGAAGTCATTCAAACTTGGCAGCACTCCAGCCTTGTTTCCCACATGTATCCATTCACAAATACTGATATATGTTTGGTCCATGCGACGCACGTAATGCCACCAACAAGACGCTGTAATCCATATATGGGCATATTCTTTTTGAGAGACGTCAGTTGCAATAGACGGCGCAGATATTGTTGTTTTTTTTTCTTTTCAGAGGGATTTTTTAATTTTGTAGCCTGAACTGAAAATTTGAATTTCTGTTCAAAAGCTAAAGATCCAAAATTCCCTTTGCAACCACTATATCAACAAAATGAAACCGTACATTTAAACCTTGCTGTATCCATTATTTAGATTATCATAAATTTTGAATTCATAAGTAAATATTGATAATGCAAACACATTGAGCGCTGCGCTATTTTCGGTACTTAGCAGTAGAGTTCCAGCAATCTAGACCATTTTGGATGATTTTTGTAGCACCACAGCGTATTCTATGTTATAGCTATGGACACATACTACTATTGTTTGAAAGGTGAGACTCGAAGCTCTCAGTGGGTGAAACCGTTTATTTCTACATGCCTCGGTTCCTGAGAAATCCCAAGCTAAACAGAGGCTGGTTTTCATCAAAATCGCTGTTTTATTTTCTAGAAACAGAGATGCTGCGTGTTTTATGAAACATGCTCCGTTTGGCACGCTTCTGATACTTATATTTCCGGGTCAAAGGACTTGTGCAAGATAAATGTAGTTTGGTAGCACTTTAGAATACGGCGTAGTAACTACTGGTAACTACTAGGTAATTACCCTAGTATTAATTACTAGTAATTGCTATTTAAAAAAAAAAAACAATAATTACCAGTAACTTTTAGGTAATTAACCCTAACCCTGACCCTAACTCTAACTCTTAGGTAATTAACCCTCACCCCCTTACTAGGGTAATTACTTAGTAATTATAATTACCTAGTAGATAGTAATTTAGTAGTTACCAGTTGTTACCGGGCCATATTCTAAAGTGTACCTATAGTTTTACTGTTCACTAAACCACCAAGGGGGCTGGCAGGATGGCTACAAAATAACCACATTTCTACTGCTGTAGAATGAACACGAGAGGAATTCAATCCATATGAAGATTCATTACATGACAGTACACCATACAAGAGTTTTTGATCGTCATTTATTTCAGTTCTGGTCATCACAGAGCTCCCAAATCCACACATAAGGTGTGTTAACATTTTTGGCACTCAGTGTTGAAACACAAAATGACAAATTGCAACACTTTTTTTCTCTTACAGTATTTATGCCAAAAGTTTCACAGTGACATCACACAATTACATTCTTCCCTATTCACCTGCAGTGTCTCGCCTTAATGTCAAGGCTGCCCAGCGACTCGCGGTATGGCCTTATTTGTCTTGATTATTCATTAAGCCTGCAGCACAGGGCTCACAGACTTTAAGGTGAAACTCTAATGCTCACATGTAATGGCCAGCTAGCACATTAAAGGTCAGCCGGATTGTATTTCTTGGTGTTAACCGCGAGCCCCCTTTAAGAATCCAAAGTGCACTTACGCTGTCGCGAGCCCTCTGCAGTTCCAGCTGACTAATAATAAAGATTAGGAATGAAAATTGGGCCCATTTTTTTTTTATCAGGTGAGAGAAGCTGTGGGGCCGAAATGAGGAAATGTCAGCGGAGGAGATGATGGCGCACAGTCTCAGGTGTGGCGTCGAAACCTGCAGGCGTTTGAATTACCACAAATAGGAATATACGGATGCTGGGGTTGCACTCAGCGTGACACCGTTTGTTTAGAGGAAACCGCTGCTTTGTCAAGACTGGTAAAGGTTCCCTGCTTTTCTCAGAGACATTTTTAAATTCTTTGTTTTTGCTCTGGGCCACAGGTTATGTTCAGAGTACTCAATGTGTGTTAAGTCGGTGCGGAGGAGAGTATAAACCTGGTCCTACCTCACTGTGATATTAATTAATAGCATGCTTTGATACATAAATACTAGCTGTAGTGTACATTACATAGGGAATTGTGTAAAACTGGATCTCTCTGGCTAATATAATATTTCATCCAGCTTTTTCTACTTTTATCTTTAGGAGGTGCCAATGAACCAGCTGTAAGTTGATTTCCATACCCAAACGTACTGTATTTGGCATAACCCTTCTTCCCTTCTACCTGTTTAACTGGATTTCGACTAGCCACAACCGGGCGCAACCGTGTCAGACCAGGGCCAAAGTGGGGGCATTTTAGGACTGCCCTCCACCTCATTCCAGAGCAATACTATACTGCTCTGGTACTAATGTGACGTGAACAGACTGAAGTTCTGATTTGTTAAAGGAGAGAGAAGACAGACCAGATTAATATTTGACACCAACATACTATGATAGTAGGAGGTGATTTTGTCATAGAATCATAGAAATGCTGTTAGCTTTTCGATGCCAGGCTAGGCTATAGCATAAAACTTCCCGGGCCTGTCTGTTTTTGCAGCATTAAACGTTCTATCCCCATTCACATGAATAGAGCCAGACCCTATATGAACGTACGCCAAAGTATACTTTCTGAAGTTTCTCCATCATTAACACAGTTAAATCCACCAAAAAGCAGTAAACTTAACCAAAAGGATTTAGCATTTAGCTCAGAACAGTAAAATCTCACAAGGTCTGTCCATCCAATTACAGTATGTATGATGTAGCTTTGACATCTCGCAAATGTGGTCGATGGGTTGATAGATGAAAACATCTATTGATCATAAATCGCAACGTTTTGTAGCTAATGCTAACAGCTATAGGAAAAATACAGGACCACACAGTATTTGTAATGGAAATGGTGGAAGTACAGAGTAGCTTTTCATACAAATTGCAGCTCAAAGTGCTTTACAGATTAAAAACACATTAAAACAGATCATTCAATTACACCCCAACCCCCCACATATTACATGTACATTTAACATGTAATGTGGTCTCTGAAACTGGTGTGGCGTTCTGGATGTAAATTCCTGAGGTCTATTGCAACAATCAAGTCTGGAGGCAATGGATGGATGGATGAATAGCCTTTTTCATCCGTCGAGTCAGAGAGGGATAGAAGATGTGTAGATAGAAGAATGTTTGGTTATGTGGTTGGTGTATGGCTGGAATGAGAGGGTGGAGCCTATTTTGGTGCCAAGATTCTGTACGTTCAGGGATAAGGGCGGATTGATGATGTGGTTGTGGAGAGAAGGTTTTGAGCAGAGGGGAGGAGGAGAGGTTCTGTTGTATTGCTGTTGAGTTTGAGAAAATGATATTCCTGATGTGGCTCAGTGCTGAATCTGCTGCGATAATGCCTCACCACCAACATTATATAAGTGTCTCTCAATAGTTCTATTTTACATGCATTCATTAGAATCCAATAGAAATCCCACTAAAGATATATGCCGACCCTCAGACCTAACTGTAACTTTGCTGGGAGTGGAGGCATTCCCATTTCGACTCAATTGGAGACATTGCTTTGTGTGCTAATACTTTGTTAACATTAGGTCACAATAGATCACAAAAAGATCTATTGTAGTAGGTGATGCAATATTTGTATTGCAAGAAGCCAGAATATATTGCAGAGTCGCTAAAGTGGTCCGTTTGACTGACTTTTTTGCAAACTCAGACAAAAGAAAAGATGGCTGGAACTAAAATGTGCAAAAGTTCAGTTTTAATTTTCCTAATTTAGTTAAACTTTTAGCCTTGTTTTGATCCTGTTTTTTGAAGACTTGTTTTGATACAATTTTCTGAAAAACAATTTACTTGCCTTTGTCTTTAAATGGAATGGAAAACAAAAAAAGGTGAGACGAAAACATCTGCTCTCACATTTAACCCTCTGAGGACTTGGGGCATTTTTTATTGTTATTTTTTTTGTTTTATTGCTTCTGAAACACCTCCTCATGGTGCACCATCAAGTGCTTGGACTCTTTATTTTCATAACAAATTGAACTAGTATCATCTGAATGCTGTATTAGAGTCATATCAATGAAGTAATCATGATAGAAGCAGAAAATTGAATTTCTCACCTCACACTTTCCATACTGTATATGCAAAACATCAATGGCTATGGCTGTGGACATTAGAACATGCTTTGTGGTTAGACCTGGCCCAGGAGATGGAAGATAAAGGCTGTAGTTACTGTAGAAATGTTTATTTTTGACAAAAATCACAAACAAATTCAGAAGAAAAAATTTTGAGGGAAAAAAAAAAAAAAAATTGTTCTAAATGGGCTGACCAGAGACACATTTTCAGGATGAAGAAGTCAAGTTTTCAGACAAAAAAACCCAAGTTTTTATCTAGTACCGTTTTGAATCCCTGGGCGATTTTGTAAAGTGCTAATGCTAACTTAGCACTTTTTGACACAAATTTTTGATGCAACCTTACATCGCCCCCGGAGGCATGGATTGGCTAATTTTAAAGCCCTCCTGGCGACATGGGTGGGTTCAGTGCCAACGTTTCGCTGTCCATCTGGTACAGCTTCCTCAGGGCAGTTGTCCGTGAGACATCACTGGTGGGTGCCCCAGACATGACCCAGGCCCAGGTCATTCTTCGGACGGCTCTGTCTCAGGTGCCAGACAGCTGGAACCTGAGTCCTCCTCGTCTGTTCATGGCTGGGTGCATTGATCTCTTATGGCCTCCTTTACCCCTTTCTCAAACCGACAACGTCTATATCAGGTTAGGCAGGTGTGTCAGTAACGGACAACTGCCCTGAGAATGATGGCACTTCTTAGACGCGAGTCCAGTTGTTTTTGTCTCATATTTTTTGATTTTGAATTACTACTTGGATGACTGAGAATTGGCGCTGTTAAATTGAATGGAACATACCGCGTTGAAGCGGTTTAGTAAAATATACGGTTAGCACAATATTGCTCACCAGTTTTGCATTTCGTTAGTGTTTTAAATACTGTGCATATATCGTTTTTGTTTTGACTTATATGCCAGTATACTTGCTCTTGTGTGGCTTTAAAGTTTATTTATATGATGCAATCCTCCTTTTATGTTTTGTATTCTAGTCTATAGACTCTCGTCTGTGCTGAGACCATCTTGTCGGTAAAATGGGCTTTTTCAAAGACTGCTTCATTTTGTTTCAAGTCCATCTGGTACCGATATCCAGTGCCAAGGGGAAGTTAGAGCAGAAGATGAATATTGATTAGTCCAATCTGAAATATTTGCCTGCTTAGGGTGGTTGACACTGCACGCCCACACAAGATTAAGCGAATGGGCAGCTCATTGAATCCACTTAACAGCCTAAGTTAACTTCTTGAATGGCTGGACAGACTTTTATTGACCCCAGCACTGAGTAATGGGAAGCTCTTCTTGCAACATAAAAATGAGGTGGAAAAAGACCAGAATATCAAATGCGTGGAGCGCTCACAGGCATGTCTGTTTGCTTAATGAATGGCAAAGGTGTGCTGTTTTATAAGATGTTAAAAATACTCCCTCTTACTGGAGAAAGAGCAGCCAGAGGAAAGAGAGGAAAGAGGAAAGGTCGTTGCTAAGTGTGTTGTTAGATGAGAAGTTCAAGAGGCTTACACAGACTCTGGAAATCTAAACATTTGAGCAGGAGTTAATTAGGCTGGAATTCTATCTGTCCCAGTAAAGATGTAGAAGTGCTGCATACAATACGTCTCAGTAAAGCCCAAGTATTTAGGTACTTTACTGAAGTCATTTTTTTCTATTCTACTACATTTTTAAACTTGAAGTAAAAGTATTTTGAAGAGTGGTTTAAACACTTTCACAATGACAAAGAGTCTGTGAATGTAAAGCTGCAGTAAAGTCGTTCTAATCAAAAACATAACAAGACTGAACAAGTGTTTAACCCCAGTTTAAACCTAGTTCAGATCCAGTTTAGACCTAGTTTAGACCTAGTTTAGACCCAGTTTACACCTAGTTTAAACCCAGTTTAGACCCAGTTTAGACCCTGGATGGATGAAACAGAAAATCACAATTCTTTATAATAAAAAAGAAGAAAATACACATTTAACTCTTTCAAGAGTTAAAACAAAAAATAAAATACTTTAACAGTAGGCTAAGCTTGAAAGTGGATTTGAAAGTAGTTTTTACAGAATTTTATACTGATCCTAAAGTAAATGTGCTGCTATCTGTACTTTTATTTAATTAAGAAAACCGAGCACTTCCTCCACCACTCTTATAGCCCCATAATATGTGACACACTGTTCCCGGGCTCTCACTCACACAGCCTTGGGGCCTATTTACTCAGCAATTTGGACCTGTCCCCGATGGTGCATTCAGCGCGAAGAGAGAATCCAACAATGATGCCCTGTCACAAAGGGCCATACCCGCGGAGCCAGTGCACTATAAAGCCCAGTGCCAGTACAACTCGTCTTCCATTCAGTGCGCGTCTGGCTCAGAATTGTGGGCACAGTTTGGATGAGCCACTTGATGGATACACTGCGTCGCTGCTGGTCAGATTAATGCTCTCTCAAAGCCAAGTGCAGGCCGAGTCAAGTTGAAGTTTCGCGGAGTTTAGGAGAAAGTGGATTTGTGCCCAGCAGGAGCAATGAAACCTCAGAATGAGAAATGCGCTGCGATGCCAAGGAACTTATTGTCTCCGAGAAGTTATCACATCGTAAACATTTATGCTTTCTTTTCTCTTGCATATCCTGTCAAGACGTTGCATATTCTGGTGCTGTAAAAAGCTGCCATAAAGGAGGAGACACTGTACACGTTCACAATTGCCGGGTGGGGACCTGGACGAGCCACGGCGAGATTGAATGTGGTCGATCCTATGCTTATCAGAAGCCTAATTATACATGATGTTGGACAAAGGTATTTGAGACTCCAAATTGAATGTATGGTTGGAAACATTCAGCTAGCACCACTTACACTGCAAAAATATACTTCTATAATACTTCTTGATACATAGAAATATCTGCCAATGGAATAACATTTTTACAAAGTCCCTTACTGTAGAGAAACTGGAGGACAGATGGTTCTCTTCATTCAAGTAAAATACTGTTGTACCAAGTGGAAAAGCAAAGGCAGAGGCTAAAATATCTTTGGAGAGCTGGAACATGAACCTGTCCCCTCCGTTTATGAAGCATGAACACCCCAAGAGCGGGAACACACAACTTATATAGGGCTGTACAGGGGACATCATGCATGCCCTTTCCGAAAAGTCCCTTACACTATCTAATTTTTAAGTGCAATAAGATTTAGATGACCTCTATTGCGCCTAAAATAAGTTATGTGTGTGATGTGATAACATAGCAACAGCATGTTATTCATTGATTTGCCACTCAATCGTCAATGTTGAAGGTCCTATTCCTATTTAGATTTAAAATGTGTATAATCTCATTGAAATTGGTTGATTGATTGAATGGTTTGTTATGAGCTTTAGGGAGAATGTTTTTTCCTAATGTAAGACAAAGCAAGTTTGCAAAAAGACTTATTCCGTAGTATTCTACCCAAATAAAGGTGACTTATTTGGGTCACTTAAATGCTGCTTATTTTAGATTTGTTTTTGTAGTGTATAGGGAAAAAGTTAATTACTGGGTTATTATAATATAGTACATTTAGCCCGCAGGTATCATCCGGGAACCATCCCTTGAGATAATTGCTATTTTATCAACACAAATTAAGTTGGACAGTATCTCAAACTAAATTATCTTTCTAAAGATGGCTTGTCCTGTGGCAGTTGTTAGTATGTGCTGGACTGCAGGCCTTCTGGTTTCCTCCGGCTAAGACATATATACCTGTATGAATGATTCATACACCCAGGAGATCCACACGTCCAGACCTTGAAACGTACTTGTTTACTCATCTTCAAATGTTTCCAACTGCATTCACTGCATATGCTCAAAAGTTTCAACCAGTAGTTAAACCAGGTAATTTTATATGGCAGGATGCGTGGAACTATTTCAAAAATATATTTAACAATATACAACATGGTTTAAAAACAATATTAAAAAGACAATTCATAAAAACATAGTTGCAATCATGAATAATTGTATTCAAGCAAAAAATGCAAATACAGCACCATCAGTTGCTGTTGGCCCTACTAAAAAGGACAGCTTCCAGTCTGGATTTTAAACATTGGCAGTGATGGGTCCTGTCTCACATCAGTCACAAGACCATTCCAGACTCGAACTACACAAAACAAAGAGCTAAATTCCTCACAGTAAGTACTATGTAGTATAGAATAGATCTGGGCCATCAACAGACTTCACATTGGCCTGTTCAACATGCATGACCGTCACACCTCCCCCCTAAAAAAGAGGGGACCCTCACAGGGGACGCAATAAGGCAGACAAACTAAACATACATAAACACCCCAAATGAAGGGCCACAGAGAAATAACAGCCAGTCAGCCGATCTACTGTATGTACCTCTCGCGGGACAGACAATGTGCAAGTACAACATTGTCAAGAGTAGTTGTCAACAATCCGCGAAGGATCAGCAGACCATGGCAGTGCAACAGGAGTGGGGAGAGAGGACCAGGCAGGACAGCAGGACACAGAACCACCAGGAACCAGCTTCTGGCCGCAGCAGAGGAGAACAAAACCAACACCTGGACAGAAGGAAGACACAGCGAGGAGCCGTCCGGACAGACACCCTATACCCCCGGTAAATGTTGGCAGGACTGATAAATGTTACCTGGACACCGATGGACACGCCCACCAGTGTTCGCAAGTGTTGCGCACCACCCATCACGTCATGTCCACAGGAACAACTCAGGTGTTGACGAAGAGGCCTGGACAAATAGCCTGCCAAGGCCAGGGCCATGTTAACCCTCGCCGAGGCCCAGGGCAGACACACCCCCAAGGCCCCACCCCCCACATTGTTAACTGCGCCTAGGAAGCTATATAGCAAATGTACCCCCCCACCAGCGAGCAAGACAGACATGCAGATAACCACATAGGCTAAACCAGGGGTGTCCAAACTTTTTAGGTCATGTCCACATGCCCTGATTGTTTTATCATATTTCTGTATATCCGTGTAGGATATAAAAAGATCTCTAACCTTTGACACAAACGTTCCATTCTTTTGGATCATTTTAACAGCATTATGCCTGTATTTATTGGTTAAAATATAAGCATAAACATGGTGTGTAGCAGAAATTTCAAATAAATGTGACCTAATGTGACTTTGTTTGCCAGTAGGCAAACTAACAAAGAGAGGTTTCGCCACTGTCCTCGTAAATAGATAAGTAGGCTGTGCGATCGCACGGCCCATCGCTTCACGAAGAAGAGCCACATTTATGACACAAGTAGGCTATAAATATAATATATAACAATAGTTGCAGCGTGGACTAAGGGCGTTTTCACACACGTTGGAGCGCCTTCTGGGCTGACCTGAGATGGCTCTAGTTGGAGCTACTTTTACTTCAGCTTTAGTTCAGTCGTGTTCACATACTCTTATCTGTGCATCGCACTAAAGAGCTGCACCAGCGCCACGTGGCCAAAATCAGCTGTTCGCCGAACTCACCGCCGTGTGTGCCTACACGGGATCATTTCTCTCTCTCGTACTGTGATCAGCCTGCCCGCTGATGAGACAGGACAAATGTGCTGTGTGTGAAAGAGTCATTAAACGGGTAGCTTTAAAGTGGACATATCATGCATTTCAATTTTAAAAACAGGCTTAAAATCTTTCATTAGGATGTCTGTGCATTGATATTTTACATTTTATACATTCAAATAATGCCTCTGTGAAGATGATATGATACTCAAATTATAGTATGTGTCAGGGCTCATGAGGATTTGGCCTGGAGCGCCCCTACAGGCAACAGGGGGAATCGCATTGTAAAAAACAAACAATTAGCGTTGATTTGAACATGTGGCTGTAGCGCAACCGAGTGGCTGGGTCCACGCTATGAGACAGAACGGCTCAGAACTGATCAATTTTGGATTATTGGCTTTAAAAATGTGGAGGACAGTTTGGGGGTTTGAACAATGACGTAATTGTTACCAGGAAGTACAAAACCCAGCGCTGTAGAAGTCTACGTGACACGATTCATTCAAAACTACGTGAATGGAATGAAATACTGCTCCAGGTATGTTTTTGACGAGGGACCAACATTACAACATGGTTAAAAGCTTTGAAAAGTCGATTTAGCATGATATGTCTCCTTTAACTG
>OMNZ01088560.1:0-25004 GCA_900303255.1 Lesueurigobius sanzi
CAGCTACAAAACACTTTTCAAATGCAGTTTACATTCATGGTAGTAACTTTTTTTACCTGCATTTCTACATTAGCAACACGTCCCGTCTTCTTTAAATTCATCCACAGGGGGCGCAATTCAGTGCAATATCTTTCTCTGTCCTTGGTCCAGATAAACGGAAAGTAAAATCCACGTTCCAGAGGTGACATTTGGAGATGGAGTTAACCCTGTTTGTTTGTCGATGCGCGGGCAGTTTTTCAGAAGTTCTCAAATCGAACGCAGTCGTGTGACAAGTGCAATTTAGTCTCTGCGAACGAGTCCGTGTTGGTGATCCGTGCAGTTTCACCTGAGAACAAGAAGAAGAGGAAGAAGATCCGAGGAGCTGGAGGTCTAAGTCGCTTTGATCTGAGCGTATCGGAGTTTAGACCTGGAGAAAACACATGGAAAAGGAGAAGGAGGAGGGTAATTATAATAAAAAAAACTTGGTGGATATTTCATTCTGTGAACTGACTCGAGGGGCAGAAAGTTGTTGTCAAATTTAAAAGGTGCATTGTGGAACTTAGGTAGGTTTTCGCAGCTTTGCCATGGAGAAAAAAACTACCAGAAACCAGAGCTGGGCGATATAATGATAAAAATCAAATTGTGATCTGCTTTTTTGGTAAGATCGTCATATTGTGATTCAATGGTTTTTATGCTCAAATACAGACACTTTTCTCCACTCACCGCTTCTACTGTCAGGATTAAACTAGAACTAAATCAGGAGAAAACTAGGTCTAAACCAGGTCTTCAAAATGGAACAATGTCAGAGACTGAATCTGGATTAAACCGGGACTAAACCAAGAACTAAACCAGACTGAAGGTCTAAACCAGGACCAAACTAAAAAGGACTAAACCAGGGACAGAAGGAAACGATGATCACCCTGGACTAAAAAAGGATTAAACCAACAGAAAACTGGGTCTGAATAAGGGCTAAACTATGAGGGAAGCATGTCAAAGCTAAGCTAAGACTGAAACTCGGACTAAAACAGTCGCACTAAACCCAAGAAGAAACAGATGGCTTTAGTCGCCTTTAAAATATAACATGAATTGTGAGAAAATTGAAATAGTGATTTAATCTAAAGAAAATCGTGATAAGACTTGTTGGCCAAAGCGCCCAGCCCTACCAGAAACCCTAGAAAAATGTATCCTGTGTCATAAAGGCCAATGGGATGAATGGTAAAGGCCCCATCTAACCACACATACAGCCCCTGGGTCAGTAGCCTGTCCAGCCAGACGTTCCTGCCTTCTGTTGAAGAGGAGCAGCGTCTGGAGCTCTGCTCACATGGTCATTACCTGATTTTGTTCATATCGCTCCAATCACAGAGGCAGACTTGAAACGCAACACTTAAATGCGCAAGTCTGAACACTCAAATCATTCAGAATGGACTTTCTAGCTTCTTATTGAAATAGTTTAGTAGATCATCTGTTGATTTGGCAGAAACTTGACTTTTGTTTCTGTTTTGATTTTCAGAGAGATATTTCTGGTTAAAATGCACACGTTAAGCCGGACCATGTAGGCCACACCATGGTTTCTCTGATTGTTTAATCCGTCTGTCAATCACACCCTTCAGAATTTGCGGATATGACGCTGACCCCCAAACTCCACGTCTTATAAAGCTATCACACTTTTTAAAGCCTTTTAAACTTTTAAATGTAACACTTACCCAGACCCTGCAGAAACCCTGTGTATGGAGAGTAAACTTATGTGAGAAACCATGTCTTGTTCCTGAATCCTGATACAAAGTAATGCAGCAGAGGTTTGTTTTTCACCTGGGGGTTTTCTCCTGCGTCTGTCTTTGCTGAAGGGAGTTTCTGAACTGAGCGTCGAGTCTGGAGTAGATCCCTCCGGCCGGCTGCGAGGAAGAGAAATAAATATTACACAATGTTCAACAACAGCATCGACATGAGGCTTTAACCTGCAGGCTTTATACCAGTAACAGCAACTCAAACTCTATACTATTTCACTCACAATAACTTCATTTTTAAAGCCTCAAATGATTGATGCATTCATCATTTTTAAATGTGTAGCTATTCCATTATACAGCTCAGCGAGAAGACATGTGGATATTTTAAAGCAAATCTGACACAACGGGAAACCTTTGAGAAGAAATTTGTGGGATACAGAGCACAGACTTGAGGATATTTTTCTACAATAACTAACAAACAGATCTTTCAAGCAAGAATTACATTAAAAAATTGTATTTTTTATGACACATATGTAAAATTCTGTCTCTAAAAAGGTATAGGATATAAACTATTATATATAATAATATATAAAATATATAATATATTTTTTGTAAATATTTGTCCCCAGATATGAGATAAACCAGACCATGATCTAATCCAGTGTTTCCTAACATTGGTGCAGGGGCACTTCACCTGATCGTTATGTAGTGGTCAGGTAGAACAATTACACGCTCCACCACTAGAGGGTGGTATCGGACAAACAAAGTAGCCCACAGTCATGCTGACAAAACCGTGGACTAAAGCTGAGCTTTGCTGATCTACCTTTGGACAGTTTTTGGCTGACTACTGTCACGGAGTTCCCCATTCTGCAAACAAAGCTTTTAAAGCACGACTGTAAAGACTCAGAGCTGTTTAGGAAGATCTTCGTGTGTCGGTCTCACATTTCTGTTAGAATTTCAGTGTAGTGTTCATTGTTCATCTAAGCATAGAGCTTAGCTTTGGCTTCATGTTCATTATATGTTAATAAATATAGTATTTGTGACATTTATGTTTAGTGGGGTGCCTTGTTATTTTTCTATTGTAAAAAGGTGCCTTGGGTCAAAAAGGTTGGGAAACACATCTAATCAGAGCAGAATAAGTGGTTTTTGTGGACAATATAAATGAATATATGGAAAATGTAGGCAGAAATTCTTCAGTCTTCATCTGTACTCTGTAGTTGTAGTGAAGACTGAAGAATTTCTGCCTACGATGGACAACTCCTGTACGACTGAGAACCTACACAAACATATGGAAAATGTGTTTGGAAATAATTATGTGGAAATAAATATAAAAGGTCACATTCCCAGACTGAATTCTTGAAATATGGAGCTTTCAAATGAGGATTGGCATGTTCACAGATGTTTAAACTTTTACTTGCTTCCATCAATCGGGATGTCCTCAAACTGCATCATGCGTGTTGTTTATTAAAATAAAAATATACATGCACATCTGCAGCCAAGTGATAAATAATTTGCCTTAATCTTATTAATCTACTTAATCAATTACCAAAATAATCATTAGTTGCAGTGGTTTCCTGATCAGCTGTTGCAAATCTCCTTGAATCAAACAGTCTAATAACAGAATAAAAACTCTAAAATATCTCACCTCCTGTCTGTCTTTGGCTCTGCTCTGCTCCTGATCCCCAAACCTCATCTTCGTCAAGTGACCCACGATCTCCGCCATCCGCCGCTGGTCTGAAACACACGAAGCACCGCGATAAAACCACAAGACGAGAGGAACATTTTCAGTCTGGAAACTATTTAGATTTTGATGGTCCACACTAGATTTGAATTGATATTGCCTCTTACCCTCCTCTCTCTGGGCGTCCTGGTTGTATCGCAAAGACCTGGAAGAGTCCCATTTATTCTTCTGAACACTCACTCTGGAATAAAACAACAAACACGGGTCACAGAGCTGAATTTAAAACAAAAACATGTATGTTCATGTTGTTTGTAAGTTGTGCTCACGTGAAGGGAGTGCTGTCTTTCATTTGAGCCTGAGGAAAAGATTAGACAAAAAAATCATTCACTTTGTTCACAAATTGATAAACTTGGACATAATACAGGTTGTAGAAACCATAACAAATCTGGGCATATTTCATTTCTTACGATTTTGTCAACATCCCAAAGAGATGAGAGAGGAAATGTTGATGTTGAAAACCTTTTGTGCAAAAATTGTGTACAATTTCAGACAAAAGTGCAGCTGAAGGACATTCATTCTTGTAATTTTTACTAACTGGCCAATGGCATTATTATTATCCATGAGATTTGGCCAGTTGGAGTCCATTTTTGGAATGCCTTTTAAGACATTTGATGCTGCAGGTGAACAGTGAAGAGAGTTAAATGGATTGATATCAATGTGAAGCTGTATATTACTACAACGACTAAAAGAAAAAAAGTATTGCAAGTTTTGAATTAAAAAATGTCCAAATATTTTTGGTGACGAACTCTAAATAATGGATAGAGCCAGATTTAAATTTA
Organism: Lesueurigobius sanzi; assembly: GCA_900303255.1. NCBI lineage: Eukaryota > Metazoa > Chordata > Actinopteri > Gobiiformes > Gobiidae > Lesueurigobius > Lesueurigobius sanzi. The sequence goes on from OMNZ01088560.1 coordinate 4,224, forward strand.
TGGTTTTATTTTGTTGATATATTAGTTAAAAAGATTTGTTCAGAGGGGATTTGGGATATCTTGATAAGTTTTTGAATAAACTAGTTATTAGTGAACAGTGTTGTCAAGTAACGGATTACTAGTAATCTACTACTGTAATTAGGTTACATTTTTAGTAACAGAGTGATGTAACGGGATTACATTTGCAAAACTGGTAATTAGTTTAGTCTAGTTTATTTATTTATTACACCACGGTGGTTGGGCTCATATCAGAGGGGGATGAGACCGCGTACAGGGATGAGGTGAAACGGCTGACAGCGTGGTGTCAGGAGAACAATTTACACCTCAACACTTCAAAGATCGAGGGGATCATTATCGACTTCAGAAGGAGGAGAAGCGACCTGGCTCCTCTGCACATTGGAGAAGACTGCGTGGAGAGGGTAACAGATTTCCGTTTCCTTGGAGTCCACATTGAGGAGGACCTGAGCTGGAGCGTTAACACTTCTGAGTTACTGAAAAAGGCCCAACAGAGACTGTATTTCCTGAGGATCCTAAGGAAAAATAACATCTGCCAGAGACTGATGGTGCCCTTCTATCGGTGCTGGATGGAGAGCATCCTCATATACTGCATGTGTGTGTGGTAACAGCTGCACGGGGGCTCAGAGGAAAGGGCTTCAGAAGATCATTAACACTGCTCAGAAGATCACTGGCTGCCCTCTCCTCTCTCTGACAGAGCTATACAGAAGGCTCAAACCATCATCAGGGACACCTCACATCCAGGACACTCCCTCTTTCAATTACTACCTTCAAGGAGTAGGCACAGGTCCATTAAGACCAGGACAAATAGATTTAAAAAACGTTTTTATCCAAGTGCAGTTGCCACACTGAATGCTGTCAAATGTAACCGACCATAGTAACTGATGATTGTGTCATGTGTCATTTTAAAGAATTAATTGCCTTTTAACATTTATTTACATTTTTTGGAAGACACCAACTGGACTACAAAACTACGTACGTAAAACTACGTACAAGACTGGAAAGTTTGGATGCCGTAGGAGCTACTAAAGTGGAGAAGTTATCGCCACAATGTGAGAAAAATCCATTTAGAGAAAATGTCCATTGAATTTATAAGTTCCCATATAGTTATATAGAGAAACATTGCATCAGTCCATTCATCTCACTTTCACATTGTTTCCAGGTGAAAGTTTATATGTTAAGAGTATACTAGCCCAAAATCTGAAATTTTTTATGTTCAAATATTTCAGATAAGCCCAAAAGTAATACATTCCTATGTTTGAAAAGATAGACAAGAACCAATAATTATCCTCATCATCATCTCTTTTGTTTGTGCATGTCATGGTCTTATACTTAATCTGCCCGGCAACTAAACAAATAACCCATTCAAGCCGTTTTACTTTGTCGCTCTTCTCTCTGCGGCTGAAGTTCGGAGACGACAGCTGCTTCTTCAGAGGACGGTGAGTCTTTTTGGGTTTTTTCGCTGCTGGACACAAAAACAAAACACATGGAACAGTGAGGATTCTGACGCCACCTGCTGGACAAACAGGAAACAATCTCCCCAGGACAGCAAAGATCTAAAAATTTACAATTAGGACTAGTTGTTAATCCAATACTAAGCTCAAACAGACTAGTGAGATGTAAATGGTAAAAGGAAATACTTCTGACGCCAAAAAACACAAACTACATTGAATCGTTAACGCCGAGTGAGATGGAGTACGCACCTTGTTTCTTGTTGAGCTCCTCTTCATCTCCGACCTCGTCTTCTGTGACCTCTGACCCCGTGGTGCACTCCTCATCCTCGGACAGGAGAGACTGCTGCTTCTGCACAAACAAGGGCTGAACTAAATATAAACACACTTACAGAATATTATTTTTTATACTTCTATATTCAAGCAGACTTTGCCTTTGACCAGGATTAGAGCTGGGTACTGTTCAAGTTTTTTCCAATTTACTTTAACTTGGATTACGACACTTTTTCCTTGCCTACTATATTATTACAATGCAAAATTATTGTTCATCTAGATCAGTGGTTCTCATCTGCTGGGTTGGGAGACAAAAATTGGTCGCAGAATGGTTTTCAGTGGAAAAAGCGTGTCCCAATGGCCCAATTTCCTGAAATGACTAAAGCTGGACACACACTACAGGATTTTTAGCCATATTTTTCGTCTTAGGAGGCGTGGCTCAATAAAAACTTTCTCTCATGTCATGATCTGTGGTGGGCCTCCTCATGTGTGTGTAAGTGTGTATTCATGTCTGTCCTTAAGTGTGTGTGGTCTGTGCACAGATCTTTAGTCTCAAAAGATTTAAAATCCTGTAGTGTGTGGCCACCTAAACACAAATCCAGGGCAAATGGACTAATTTCAAGAAAAATCTCCTTATTTCTAGATGACTTTTTACAGTTCAGTCTGTTTAAATGGTCCTGATGTGAACTTTATAGCCTTTTTATGCTTATTCCCCAATAATTGTATGGAAATGCTATACTTTACTTGCCTGGGCCCATACTTCCTGTGACACTTCACAAAATTCCGCGACCAAGTCAGTCTGGCCAGGTTGCCCATCTCTGCCATTTCAAATCCCCCCTAGAATGGAAGCCAATGGAAATCTAGCATTTCCAACGGCTCGATTGAGGTGTGGTCTGATTGGTCCAGTAGTACACAGAGGCATTTCATAGAGGCGAGGTAAGCCCGCCCTCTGGGAAAGAGGTTTACTAGGCAACCTGGCTTTATAGTCGCGACAGCCATGCTAATATTTTACATTACACACGTGTTATTTTGGCCGCGGCTTGTCAGGCTGATGGTGGATCACGACGCCGTACCAGTTGAGAGTTGTGAAACAGGAAGAAGAGCCATTTCCTATTACGCCGCCCACAAATGGAACCAAGTCCAAAGACTTTTAAGAATGAACTCTCGAGCCTCTCTCTCATCTAAGATCCTCATTAGGAGATATGTTTAAACATAGTTGTACTTGCTTTAACTGAAATTGTACAGGTAATTTTTTCCATCCATCCATCTTCTTCCGCTTATCTGTTGTCGGGTCCTGGATCACTCTGCACCAGTCCCTTATGACCCTACCAGGAGCATAATGCCCCAGACACAGAGCTCCTAAGTTCATTCAGGTGCTCAAAGTCCTTTTTTGTTTGCTGTATTTTATACTCTGCTATAAAACAGGGCGCTCATGAAAAAGACTCTTTTGACAGTAATTTCAACTGTAGTGGTTTATCCAATGCTTAAGTCATCAAAAATCTGTGGGAAAATACCATATTCCAAATTCAAATTCAAACCGGAGAGCATTTATAGGCTTTTGGGTCACAGTTTGTTGTTTTGGAGTAATGGTGGGTCCTGATCCCATACCAGCTGAGAACCACTGATCTACAACCATAAAACAGAACAATAACGCTAATTTATCCCATAAAAGACTATTTATTTTTTATTTTTGATCATTTATTTGAGCTGAAACAACTTTCTTTAGTGCTGTCTCAGGACCCATCAGGCATCAACACTTAATCTCAAGGGAAATATTTTTGGGATCAGTTTTCGGTACCTCCCCCCAATACCATTAGTGCCTACCTTTTTCAATACTTTACTGGCATTGTTTAATAAACAGTACCCAGCCCAAACCTGAAGCAAATAATATGTTGTTTTAACCAAATCCAGGAAACTTAAAATAGAAAATGAGACGCAGTGCGTACCAGCTGAAGGCTCCAGTTTTTCAGAAGAGAAAACTAGTGAAAATCAGAGAGAACAGCACTCAGTTACTTTCGTTCAGGGTTTTCTTCAGCCGTAAACGCAGAGACGTCACTTACTGTGGGTCCATCGGCTCGACTCGGTCCGACCAGAGTGGGCTCCAGAAGAACCTCACAGTCCTGGAGCTTCTCTGAGCAGGACGCAGTCTCCTCCGCGCTGTGCAAGTACAAGAAAACACAGGCTTAGATTTGAATGTTCCACTGTCTTCAGCCCGAACTGTGGAGGGAAGCCATCAGCCCTCATCGATGCTGCTTTTAGGGTTCATGCTCCATCCTTGTGGAATTCACTTCAGTCAGTCAACATCAGGGCAGCCAGTTTATTAACTATGACTTTTCTGCTCTTTTTATTGCCTTTGTAAAGCACTTTGAATTGCTAATTGGTACGAAAAGTGCTTTATAAATACAGGTACATTATTATTACATTATCATCTACAGCCCTTGTGGTTCTCTTTGAGGTTTGTCTTTTCTCCCACTGGGTTTTTGAGTATTTCCTTGCCCTGAGGGAGTATTTAAAGACAGGGAACTAAACCTATCAGAGTTGTAATACTGTGGTAGTAGAAGTAGAAGTAGCATGTATAATAGTTACCCGTCTGGTTGATTTGGAGGCGAGACACACACAGCGTCCCGGTGCAGCAGGAGGTCGTTGAGGACTCTGGTCTGAGCCTCGTCTCCTTCAGACAAACTAACGATGTGGTCCCTCATCCTGCAGCCCTGCAACATGTGTCGAAGTCATTAGTAAACATTGTAGAAAAGCAATCCCCTGTCCTAGGTCGTCTTTAAAATGATGACCTTTGGCCTCTCGCCATAAGAAAAAATTGTAGAATCAGTGGTTCCCAACCTGGGGACGTCGGAAACTGCAGGGTTGGCCCAGAGCTTTGTCTGGTCAGAAGGTCAGGGCATAAGAGATATTATTTGAGTAAATTACATTTTTAAAATGTCCACATAAAGTTGTGCTCAAAAGTTTACATACCCTGACATTGCAATGTAATGTGTATGTAACTTATGCATTTCATAGAATATGAATGATAACACAAAAACCTTTATTTCACTCATGGTTACTGGTTCCGTGAAGTCATTTATTGGTTTGTTTACACTTTACAACTTGAAATTAGCCACATGTCCCTGATCAAAAGTTTACATATTGTGCATCTTGAAACAAACATTATTTTTTTTGAGTCCAATTTTGTCAGAGAGTCGTGTATTTCAGTTGAAGTGAGTTTTTCTTTGCTCCTGAACAGTTTTCCTGGCAGTTGTTGAAGGTCATGTAACGTTAGGTCAGGGACATTTCAGTAGTTTCTGTTTCATTATGATTTCAAAAGAGTAAACTCAGCTCTTTGGCAATAAATGGCTTCACACAACCACTAACCATGAGTGGGAAAAAAGATTTTTGTGTTATCATTCATATTCTATGAAAAATGGTCAAAAGATTAAAAGGGTATGTAAACTTATGAGTACTGTATGACCAAGAAAGGATTGCATTGCAGAAAAAAATCCAAATTATGTCCATTTGTTTGAAATAAATCCTGTTTGGACACAATTCTTACGTTTAATGCGTAATTTAGAGGGTTTTGGACTGGGGGCCTGGACTGTTTCCAGCCTGAGCAGCCAGGCTTCTAGGAGAAAATGTTGGGAACCATTGAACTAAATAAACGTAACCATTCAAATTCGAAAGCACATAATCTAGTTCCTCAAAAGGTAAATGTCACATAATCAGAGTATCTTGTACCTTGGGCATCGCCGTGGGGTCAAACCGCAGCACCCTCTGGCCGCAGCAGGGGTAGACTCCCGCCCCGTGTCGGCCCTTCTCTCCGGACCCCGGGTATCGCACGCTGTCGGGGTGGTACCGGCACTGGGTCAGCTCACAGCACACAAACGCCTGAGGAGATATTCACGTGCACACGATAAGTTCAAATGGCCCACAAGTCTGTCACTGAGTCACCAAAAGAACAGGAAAATGTATCAAAATATTCCAGGCAGGATATAATTCTTTTAAAATAGCTAAATGTGTGTTATTTTTATACAGAAGGAGCCTGGTGTTTTCTAACGTTAATTTTGTGATGTTTCTGATCAGAACGACTTGACTGTTTTTGTTCAGACTGACATAGTAATCCATAAATCAACTACTAATCGATTATTGAAATAGTTAACTTATTAATTTAATCAGTGTTTCCCATGAATAGAGGAGACTCTGGTGGCCGTCCATAGTCGAATTTTCTCCACCACACACGAAGAAGAAAAATGTATGACAATTTGACAAATTACACTTTATACATCTTGAATCATTGTAAACATAGAAACTAATCATTAAAACCTGTTTAAAAATACAATTGATGCAATAATTGACATTTTTACTACAAAAAAATACAAAAATATAACCATTCAGATTTCCAGGTCCATAGTTTAAGGAGAATAGTCATTGATTAATCGTTTCTGGGATGTACATAGACTCAAACAGAGCAAGAATTACATTAAAATGCAATATTTTAGATGAAAAATCTATTGTGTTTCTAAAGACATAGGGTATATACATTTTTTGTAAATATTTAACTTTTCTTGGACCCAATTAATTTAATGAGACGGACAAAATAGCATGTAGAACTGTCTCATATGTGTGACAAACTATGTGCTGGGAATTATAAATGAATTATCATTTATTCTTTTGGTCCACAGGCTTTATTGCTAGCCTGGCCAGCCAGACCATCCTGATTTCTTTGTAAAGAATAGGAAAAGGGTGTAGGATGGTGGACCAGGCTACTTTATTGCTAGTGAAAGGAGGAGACAGACATTCAGCGAAGAGGGAGCGACTTATCCACTGAGCCACGTTCAGCCCAGACCTGTGTGGACTCTGGACTCTGACCTGCTGACAGCGGGAGCACGTCAAGTGGTTGATGGTTCCCCAGATCCTCCAGTAAACCAGCACCCAGGACTTCAGCTCCTCAAACAGGTCTGAGAGAAACTCGTGCACGTCCCAGGACTTCTGTCTGAACAACACACACAGATAAACCTCAGCGTTAGTGCAGTGGTGGATCTGTACTGGTCGAACACTTCGTTTTAATACAATCAATCTCTTTCGGTGCCTACATTTGTGAGGAGAATTTACTTGACTGTCAATCGTTACTAAGTCATTTAAGGTGCAAAACTGCAGATTGTTTTACTTGACAAGGATAGAAATACTCAAGATGTCAAAACGGTTTAAAAGTCAAACATTCTTACTTTGAGTATTTTTAACAGCTCCAGATATTATTTGCAGGGTACAATAATATCTGGATCAGTTATTAAACAAAAATATAAGAAAAGTCTGTTTTTTCTTTTCAAAGTGACCAGGATTGGTTTTGTCTTGGTTTTGTCCTGGTTTTGTCTTGGTTTAGTCCTGGTTTTGTACAAGTTTAGAGCTGTTTTAGCCAATACAGTCTTCTTTGTAATAAGAATATACTTATGTTACAGTAGTTTCACCGACTTGTCAGTCTATTATTACAGGCTTGTCTTTTGTAAACATGTAGGAAGTTTGGAAATTAGCATTTCATTTTTACTTAGAAGATAATATTAAGGCTATGATAGGGATTTACATTACTTTTTTTTGTTGTTGTAGATAATTTCACTCCTTTAATGACAGCAGCTGCAGATGTTATTGTTTCAGCTCTATATGCTTCTAAAGGCCAGATGAAAAAGGCAGATAAAGGTGTGTTCCAGTCTAATACCTGGTGTGTGTGTAAATGATGTCTCCTCTTTGGTTCACGTTGATTTTCCCGGGAACACAGATGATTTTCCTCTCTGTGTCTTTGGTCAGAAGCTTCAGGCACAGGCCGCACCTGAAATGACAAAACTATGAATGCCGATATTTATTTGTACGTTTGTCAAATGAGCAGCAGTTCAAATAAGGTCTACAACAATGTTTACAGTAATTTGAGCACTGCCACTAAAATGATGAGGTGAAGTTTGATACATCCTGGAGAAAGCTGCCATTATTATTATTTATCAGGCTGCAGTCCTATTGGGCTTTGGCAAAATTAAAACGTTAAAACTAGTTTAACATGTCAATCAAATATGCTGAATTATCACAGTGCTCATCATTATTATTATTCATTTGTTGAAACATGTGCAGAAGCCCCTAATGATGAGACCATCAAGACCAGTTATGTCGCCCGGAGGAGTGTCGTGAGGCAGTCCTTCTGTGGACCCACCACCTGCAGGAGGAGCCATAAGGGACTGGTGCAATGTGAGCCCCGCGACTCGGCAACAGATAAGCGGAAGAAGACGTATGGATGGATGAAACATGTTTCTCAATAGTATTGAGGTGACCAAAAATTCCTACAGATTGGAATTCTCTACAGAGCACAAAGAAACTACCTGACCTCATACCTTTGTCTCAGTTTGACACCATCCAGAAGAACCTGGAAAAGGAAGCATCAGCCTGTCGTTTCTAACTGTCCATATTAAAATGTAATTTTATTGTTATTTTCATTTTGTAACTGTCTTGGGTTGTGTTGCAATTGCCTCTTGGCATTCGCAACACAACCTCCCTCAATTGCCTCCCTCAATGGGACTTTTCTGGTTAAATAGAATTTAAAAAAAAAACCTGTGTACAATATAGGTGACTCGTGACCCGCTGTGGGAGCTGAATTTTGGCCCATGACCCTAAATGAGTTTGCCACCCCTGATTTATTGTAAGCTTCTGTCTCGTGATTGAGCTGTTTACAAAATGTTTAAGATTTTTTGTACTTTTTAAGAGCCTTCATTTTGATTTAAATGAATTAAATAAAATGTATACCTTGCGGACTCCTTACACCGATGTGTAAAGATCCAGAAACTATCACTACACCATCCACTTCTAAATGAGTTTTTCTATGTTATGACCAGTACCTGTACAGAGTGGAGGCGTTTCCAGGGGAGTCTGGGTTCTTACAATGAGGATCGAACAGACACTCGATCTTCTTCTGGAACAATTTGCTGCAGAAAGACGAGACAGTTTCACGTTTCTGAGCGGAGTGCAGTATTCACCACATCGTTCTGACCTCTTGAACTTGTCCTTCTTGTCGCGGATGTCGTCGGCCTCGTTGTGGGTGAACTGCTCCGATATCCGCGACGCCAAGTTACTGTTGATGCAGTTCATGTTACAGGGCGTGGCCACGATGGCGCTCATGTGTTTGTGACAGTACAGGATGCACTCCTCCACCTGAAAACACACAGTCAGTTACCAGGGTTTATACAGGCAGCAAGTCCAAGTTAATGACTTTGGATTATGTTGTGGATGTGGATATGTTAAAAGCAAATTGGACACAACAGGAAACCTTTGAGCAAAAAATTGTGTTAAACTGGTGTTTGTTGAAAACTAAATTGCGGGCATTTACAGATAGTTTCAGCAAAACCTAAACCTGATTGTGTTTTTTAATAAACTTTTGGCATCGCTCACTGCTCCTTACAGGTCGTCCCAGCGGCATCGGAAAAAGATTACATATGGGGACATTAAAGTTCACCTTAAAGGGACTATACCTGATTTTTTCCTAGCAGTGGAATAACATTTGGTTTTTTTCCTCCTTTAGTGCATTGCAAACTCAAACATTTGTGGAAATAACACTGTGCATCAAAATATAAAGCATTTATTGTCAATTTCATGATTTGCAGGCTAGTTTTCTAGCATTTCTGTGACTATGACCCTAAAATGAACCCCTTGTGAAATGTGCTTATAAACTCATCCCTAAGAAGAAACAGGATTTTAGAAATGTGTTAGGAAAGTTAGGAAGGTGTTTGGACCACAATTATCAATTTATTTCACTTGCTCCCTTTTCCATTATTTGTAATTTTAAAAATAATGAAAAAAACAGGTATAGTGCCTTTAAGTTTAAAAATGTTGAGCAATGTCACAGTTTCCAAAGGCATTTGTGTAAATCTGACAACATTTCAGCATTGAAAGGTGTTTTGGACTATAATATTAGTATTTTGATGAACTTAAGGAGTAAAAAACCCATTAAGCCATAAATGGAATTTTGATTGAATGGCTGATATGCTTTTTAATTTCCTGTTCACGTCAGACTCGTTCCTCTGCATTCATTTCACATTCCTCTTTCACTAAATCCTAACCAGTTTTTCCCACACTCCTCTGTACACGACCAAACCTCGGTCTCGACACATCTGACTTCATGATGTTTTCCTAAAAATAACATTGACATCGACAGGTGAAATGGAACGTCGGTACAAGACTTACTAAAGTGTCCATCTTCAGGAATTCAGAGGAGATCAGAATGGAGATCACGTTGCTGGGCTCTAGGACGACAAACACAATGTTATAAAACAACCTCAGGGTGACAGCGGCTCACATGGTAGAGCGAGTCGTCTTATAACCAGGAGCTTGGCAGTTCAGCTCTTACTGGTGCAGAAATATGACCACCTGTGAATGTAGTGTGCGAGTAGTTGGTGGCTGTGTTCAGATGGACACATGGCCAGTGTGACCCCCAAACTGAGCGCGCATTTACCATAGAAAATATGCTTTCAATATGATCTCGCGACCCCCATGGGAGTCCTGACGCCCAGGTTGAGAACCACTGGTTTAGACCATTGGGTACCACTGCATAGGGGATATAGGGGACTAGTGCTGGTAGCCCAGATGCACCCTATGGTTTTTTACCAGTAAGAGCAGAGTAGGCTTTGACACTTGCCAAACCTGGAATAAAACCAATGAAACTCTACATATTAGTTAGCCTGGCCAGCCACTCCTGCTTTCTTTCAAGGAGGACCTTGACACGTCTTTGTAAAGAATAGGAAAAGCGTGTAGGTTGGTTGGTCAGGCTACATTTTTGACTTATTTTGATTCACTGCGTAAACCACAAACCCATGGTATTGGTGATTATTTGAGTTCTGCTAAGTCCTAAGTTTGGTCAGATCCAAGTTCTTTTCTTTTGACAAATCGTCACTACAATCTGTATTGAAACAATGAAATGTTGTCCATTTTTTTACCCAGCCTGGGCTTGTCCTTGGCGCCGTCTGCCGCCGAGTTCCTCCGGACATAGTTCATGAGCCAGTCGAAGATCTGGACATCACAGTGAACGGAGATGTCCACCTCGTCCCAGCGCTGTGCGTCCACAGACAGATACTCAGAAAAGTAACGCATCTCCTTCACCAGCAGCTCCCGCGGGCACATGAAGTCCTGCTTCAGGTTCTTGGTCTCGTCGCACACGTGGATCACCATGTTGGGGCTGGGACACAGACAGTCACAGGAGGTTCTGCAGATACTGTTCTATTTTTTGTATAAACTGCTCTATTTACATAATATATAAACAAATAAAGTACTAGATTTACTATTACGATTATCTATTTTCAATTTATTATTATTTTTTAACTCACTCTTTTTGTCTCTGAGGTTTTCCTTCTTCTTCGATCGTCACACGTTTCTCCTTCTTCTCTGAAGCGCTGACCCTCCCAGAGACAGAAGGCTTCAATCCAACTTTTAAAAAGGAGAAAAACACATGGCCCTCATGACACATCTGCCCAATATAATGCAAAAACGTCTTTCACTCAAAGAGAAAAGCCCTTTCTGAGCTGCCAGTTGCTGCCCTCTGTCCTTCAAGGACAAAGTTTTGGTTTGTTAAAAGCCTGCCCCCTAGCTGTGATTGGTGAGAATGCACCAGAGGGAAAGAAGCCAGTGGCCCTAAAGAAAATGATTCCGGAGCGTCAAAGAATACCACTGTAAGTAGCCAAACCATTTACCAAAGGCTGAGAAGAACTGTGATCAAACTTAATCAATATCATGAAATCACCACGTTTTTATTTTTAGATAAAAATATTAAAATTGTCAATTTAATTGAGAATTGAATCAATGTCTGCAAGTTTGTTTTTTCCCCACAACATGCTAGAGTCCAATAAATAGCTTTAGCGAGACATTTCTTAACAAGAGGGATTTGTTAAATGGCATCAATTTATGTATTTGTGCACCTGGAAGCATTCTCGTTACATTCGCAATGTTGCATATTCATATAAAACAGTGCAGATCCTGAAACATGCTTAAGAAGCTTTGAAGAAGCTGCCTGGATAACGTCTACTTCTTTTATGTTCAAATTAATAGATTCAATACTTTTCTATAAACTTCATATAAAAGCGATGGCTGACCTGTGAGTTTGGTGCCGCTCTGGCCCCTGGTCTCCTCCACGGCTCCTCCCTCTGTGCCCCCTGTGTCCGGACATGAACTCATGCCTTCAGTCACCGCGTTACATTCGTTATCCAAATGTGGGAATGATCCGGAGGTTTTCAACTCCTCAAACCGCAGCGCGCACTGAAGACGAAAAAATACTAAAGTGATACTCAATATCCATTATTTCTGGAATGAAATCTAATTGCAATTTAAGGTACAAATCCAGGAGCCAGAACAAAAGGTTGCGATAACGTGACATCACAAGATTCAGAAATACTATGCTATACTATGGTATCAGTCAAAATCTAAATTTGTAGACTTAGTTTATTGCTCATTTCTGGGCCAATCCACATGAAACAAAAACTGTCACAAAGTTCAATGTCTTCTCTGTCAGCACATATGAACAAAGGTCTAATTATTTTCTCATAAAGTTGCCCAAAAGTGGTGACAATATTCAAAACAAGTGTGTGATAAGCCAGAAGAATAATATGTCAGGTTTGTGAGTCCAATCACTATTAAAATACTGATCAAATACAGCATTTGTCAATTTTATTTTTGGACGTTTCTTGGAACTTCTATTCTTGGAACTGTTTCTCTCCCATAGAGTTATATTGGCACCTGCTCCAACGGAAAGAGAATTCTGTAACGTGAATGCAACCTAATGAGAGAAGACCCAAAAACATGCTTGTACACTTTGTTTGTAAATTTTCACTACAATTGCAAAGAATCCCTCAGCCCTAATAGGGATCTCTGGTCAGTCGTTACCTCCTTTGGTGAGAATCCTGGCACCAGTTTGGCCACGTTGTCCCAGTTGATCGGCTGAGGGACCCCCCACAGAGACCCCAGGACCATGTCCAGAACCAGAACATTGTTGTCGTACGGGAAGTTATTGTTGTCGGCGCTGAACCGGCTCATTTCTGCAAAAAATATCAAGCAATATGTTTTACAAATGACTCAAAATGAAGCGGAATCTAAATGTTTCTGTAAAAGTATTTATAATCTTTGCCAATAAATATTAGGGCTTTGTTTGTGTAAGTAGTTTTCCATAGCAGTAAAGGTTTGCAAAGTCATCAACAGGGTTGTTTGAGTTGAGGATGGTTTGCCTCTTCTCATCTGTTCATCCACTCATAATGAATCTGGTTGCACTCACAAACCTAACAAAAATCAAACCAAACTAAAACAATCCAGTTTGGCTGATTGAAAACCTTTATAACAATGGTAACTTTATTTAAGAATAATATTAGAAGACCTGGACTTTAGCTAAGTGAGTTAAAACGCTGTGAAGAAAACACATATAAAAAGGAATAAGCCTAAAGTTTACTCTTTTTTTGTCAGCATGTGTACAAAGTGTAATTAAAACTAATAAACTTGATCTCACAAAAATAGTTGCATCAACTTTCAATCCAGTCTCAATGGAAATTTGCTCTTTTTTGCTATAATTTGTCATATTTACAATGTTGTTGAGCATGTCATTTCCAGTTATATATTCCAGTTAGTGTATGTTTTTTGTAAAGACAGAATATTTCCTTGAATTACTAGTTTTCTCCTCTTGTTGTAGACAGTCACAGCTAATGAATGTTTAATGACAGGTGGCTCAATGGAGGTCATATATTACATGCTACCATTATTTAAAACACATTTTTAACCCAGAAAACAGTGAAGACAAGGCAGTTGAAAGTATTCGCATCCGTATACGTCTGACTACAATCACCAACGTGCAAACCCCGGCCACTGACGCAGGCACAGGCCGGCTCACGAAACCCCCATCCCGGTCAGCCTCTGCGACATGCCCCGCTGTACAGGCGAAGTGCACCTGCTGCTTAGTTTATGAGTGCGCTTATTTGGAGAATGCGTTATTAAGTGATGGATAATAGCGGACATACTTAACTGTAGCCCAGAGAGCTCTTCTTTCAGTATCCAGAGGAGTTTTAAGACATTTTGGGAACAGTGATGAATGAAGGTGATGCGGTGTTTCCTCTGCAGCTGATGCTAATGCTAACGCTGCAGGACGGGCGATGATGCTTTCGAGAGCTTCAGGGAAAGTGCTGTTTCTTTCCTTTAAGCATTTTAGATAATTGCAAAATATTACAATCATGTTTTTAATTGGCAAGATTTGGTAGAAAAATAAAGATTAAAGATTAAAAATTGAATCCATGAATAAAATATGTATTGTTAATTCACATTTCGACAATATCCTGAAGTACGTCAATGCAACATAAAAGTCAACTACGCTAAACGGCAAGGAAAATCAATCAATCAACACATAAAATAATGTTTTATCTGATTTTAGTCAGATCAAACGTATTTTATATTTACAAATAATATAGTAAATATAAAAACATGTTTGTCCTGGTTGCAGCAAAGAGTCTCGTTGCTTAGTAACAGTGGGCGTCAACTGGTCAACCTTCCACACCCCAAAAAGGCTTACCAATTTCACTTCTTTTGAAATCACTGATAATTTTAAAACTAACCAAAAATAAATGGTAAACCATAAATAGGATGTGAAATAGCTCAGTAAAAACAAAAAAAAAAACACAGCTGAACATGTAAATTATTGAAGATTTTAAGTTTTTATTCTTAAAATATATTATTCATATTTACAAATTAGCTTGAATGTGCAAAACTATACAACCACCATCTTGAATTCATGGCAACCAAAGAACGATTGCATACCATCATCGACGGATCAACAGGATCACGGTGAAAAGGACAAGGATCGACACACACAACTTTTCAAACAAACTTGATGTTACGGTCTTAAAATGACAATGTTATCGAGACATTTAGACACAGATTTACAGTAAAATTACAACTTACAAGACACTCTCCTCATGCTGTGCTCAATATCAGTTCACTTTTGCTCCTTGCTGGCAGCATAATTAATTGAACCCCAACCAGGACAGTGCTAAAAGTCTAAACCGGCTCCGATACAGTCGTCTTTGTGGAAACTTGCTCCAAACCTCAATGCCAATCCTTTCAAAACCTCACTTTGAGATAAACCGTTCAAACACGTTGCCTGACACAGAGCCATTCATTTCTATTTCTATATATTATGTTGTAGTTTTGGAGACTTAAACAAAAAACCAAAGCAATTTGTTTTTGCATCAAAATGTGTCAAATCATCAACAAAAATCAGCACCAAAACAAAGTTATAACAGAAATAAATTAGGAAAACAATGACTAAAACTGTACTTCTGCACATTTGTTAAGTTATCATGTGTGTGTTAGCAAAAAAAGCCTGATAGTCAGATAGAAGATCTTGCATGATTTTGCGATACATTGTGGCTTTTTATGCAAATGTTGGAAACAAAAACATTGGGATAACGAGAGCACCTGGAAAGCTATGAGTCAGACATGGCGAGTGAGAGACAAACCTTTTATATGTTGTTAATTAAATCAAAATTGACATGTCAAAATATGCATCAAATCGTGACAAAATCGCAACGCTAATGCTGCGTTCACACCAAAAGCTGCTTGGATGGCAAAGGTGTCGGGGTTTACATAATCAGAGAGGCTCGCTCTAGTGACGCAATGACGCATTTCACCTACCGGGATGAATCCAGGAAGAAGCGGGAAAACAATGGAGGAGCAGCTAATCGTTGCAGTTCCCTCGTCGTAACATGATATTTACAGCATTTACATCCGGTCTATGCTCTCACATGAATCATATTGCCATTTTAGCCCACTGTGTGTTAAAAACTGCCCTGAGATGAGGGAAATGTTGTCTCGCTGTGGCTCTGGGCGCTGGCATCGCTTGCACGTGTCCCTTCATAACGGGCACCCCCCTCGCCCCCTTCCTCCCACCTCCGGTCAGCGGAGGAAAACTTTACTCTATAATGAAAAGGAGCAAGGAGAAAAATGAACGGGGGCAGCAGCGAGGACAGGGCAGAGGGGGAGCAGAAAGCTGGGTACAACCACGTAGAAGAGGTGGGATCTGCCATTGTAGAAATAGGCCGTCTGCAACAGAGAAGCCCCAACACACGCTCATTTCCAGACTTTGTCACCAGCGTCTCTCTTCAAAATACACAAGCATCCAAATTCCAAAAAGCGTTTGGTCTGAACAAAGCATAATATAGTGCAGCCTCATCAGTGATTCATGTTGTCCATCCACCTGGAAACATCTATGGATGAGACACGTCCTTTCCCAGGCTCATCATTTCCAAAACCTGTAGCACCAAATGATATGATATTGAATGATATTTGGGCATGTCTTTCACACGTTTTATGGAGCTAAAACTCTGTTCAACAGCTCAATTTAGCTGCATAGGACACTGAAAACATTTTATCTGCACTATTCGCTTTTTTTCTTGCCATTTTATGTAGCTGGATTGAGCTCTACCACTGAACTTGCCTTTAACCTCAATGAAAGTGCCGTGAATTTAACGAGCCAAAAGGAATAAACTTCATCTGAGCTACCTCATTTCAATCAGTTAGTTAGAGGAGAACACACGGACCTGGAGACCAACATGATGGGCAGAGAATCCACATTACTCCCTTTGCCTGATCAATGGTCGTAAAGTTACGGCTAATTTTAAACACCAACATGCTTTTCATCCTTGTCATAACTCGTTCTTATCGGACATGTTCAGCACAGCGCTGGAGGGTACATTAGTCTCAGGTGCCTCTCCAAACACCACCTCCAGCAGCTCCTCGGCCTCCCCCGGCTGCGGGCTGATGTTTTGGGCTTGTGGAGTGGCGGGTCCTGGTTGTTCGTGAGCCGCAGGGGTGTGGATACTGGGCTGAACGGTGGGAGGAGGGGTTTGAACAGGTTGCAGCGAAGCGTTCATCTGCTGCGCCTCCATCTCGGCCAGACGGCGCCCTCTGCGTTTGCCCAGGACTTTGACGTAGTTCGCGGGAACGAGGCCCGTGGTCTGACCGTCCAAACTGGCCAGCAACCAGCCGCGCACTCTGGGCTGTAGCTCTGGAAGGAAGAGTAGACCGTTTACCAAAGAGAAATTATGGCATTTAACTTTTGCAAAACTATTTAACTTTTTGCAAAACCATAGTTCCAGCAATAGATTTACATTACTGCTATGAATCCCTGTCTTTCTCACCTTTTGGAGCCAGGTTGAGCATGTCTCCTGCTCTCACAGAGATCTCCTCCTCAGACGCTGCAGTGAAGTCAAACTCTGCTCTGGCCACAACATGGTCGTCCTCTCCACTCGCCCAGTTCGTTTCTACAGAGATAGAAACACAGTTTTCAATCAATTCATTTATTTTTGTAACGCCCAATATCATAACAGAAGTCATCTTAAAGGTCGGTATGGACAAAAACAAATCAGACATCAAGAATGATCAAAATAAGTCACACACAAACGAAATGTCACAACCAGATGCAATGTCCCGTAAATAAGTAAATCACTTAAAGTAACAAGCTTAGAGTATCCCCCATCCTTAGACCTTCCTCCACGGCGAGGAAAAACCCCAAAAAAACCCTGGGAAAAAGTTAGGAAACCTCGAAGGGATCCAATATAGAAGAAGGACCCATCCCCTGTTTTAAACCGTCTAGTCAAGGTAGGCAAAAATTCTTCAGTCTTCATCTGTACTCTGTAGTTGAAGTGTAGGACGTTTCGATCTTACTCCAAAGATCGTCATCAGCTACTGATAGCTCCTACGTCCTACACAAGATCGAAACGTCCTACACAGAGTACAGATGAAGACTGAAGAATTTTTGCCTACGATGGACAACTCCTGTATGACTGAGAACCTTCACAAACGTCTAGTCAAGGATCTGCAACTTTTGGAATCCAGGGAGCCAAGCCACTTTCCCCCCAAATAAGCACTGACACAAGATTAGACCAAGATGAAAGCATGTCCAAACCAGGACTCATCCGTGGAACAGAACAATTCATGAAGAACCACAAGAGCAGGACTAACGAGTTAGATTCAGCTTGAAAACCATAAGTTACAAGCCCAAGTTTAAGGCTACCTCTACACGAAAACCATCTGAACCAAAGCGCAATAGTGGCGTTTCGTTCTCACTTTAAACTCCGAATTTAGACAAGCGTTTTTGGGTGAAATCTGCATGCAAATGGAAACTCATCGATGGAAACTCATCGATTATCGATGCAGTATACCCGCCAGATGGCTAGGTGGCAACATGCTTGTCACGTCATTTCTACACCCTTTACACCTTGACACGAGAGTGGAGCATTTTTAAGCTTTCCACTCTGGAGGACGGTTTCACTTTTTTGCATTTTCAACCCCCAAAAACACTGTTACCATCAAAACGATATGGACAAAGTAGCACAAACAGTAGTGCTGTTTCCCAATCGTTCTAAAAAAAAAACCCTCAAAAGCAGAGAAAGGCTATTTACAATGAACCAGGCTTAAACCAGGTCTAAACCAGGTCTAAACCAGGTCTAAACCAGGTCTAAACCAGGTCTAAACCAGCACTCAGTGGGGAGTAAAGAGGGGAAGCAGTCTGCATTGGCAGAATGTGTCAATTCTACCCTGAGCATTATCGTGTAAAGTTCCCCTAAAATCACAGATGCCACTTTTGACAATAGGCAGCTGATAATAAGTAAGCTTGTGTCACATCATCATTTCTTTGCATTCAAGCAGAAATGCAGAAATATACATTTTTACCTTTTCAACAAATTATTTGGGAGAGTCATATGGGTTCGAGCAGTAATCCTGATGTTCAGATTCATGTGATAGGCTGCAGAAAGCATACAGTGTGTCCCGGAAAGCACCAGAATACAGCAATTTAAAGACCTCACTCATTTACAGAAATGTACTACAACTGTTGAAAGACACATATATTGCCAAAAAGCCACATTATAGAACTGCACTGTGTAATGATTGAATGAACTCCCTTATAAACTAAATAAAAAAGGAACTGTTAGCTGTAATGAAAGCTAAATTAATACTCATTGTATCTCAGAAGTATGACCTCCCCCAGGTGGCATCCGATGCAAAAAAGCTTGTGGACCTCTGCGACGGGAAACGTCTCCTCTTCTACATAATTTACTTTCAAACTGAATCAACCAGAATCCACAACCTATATTCATTTACCCAGCACAGACCCGTTGAGATTCAAAAACCTGCCTAGGTGAACAGCAAATAACATAAACAGGCCCCGTGTCAAACTATATGTTGCAACGAGTGAGGGATAACCACGATAGATAGCACTCTGCACTTGTTTGTCTAAGCAGTAGCTAGATAGCCAGAGCTCACCTCTTGTCTCTGTGTCCGTCGCGGAGCTCAGCAGTTTCCAGATGAGGTAGGGCCCTCCCAAAACAACAGCGAAGAACAGGAAAATGGGCCAAGACTTGACCGACTGCTCCTCCGCTCCTCTGCCTGTCGTCGCTAAAGCATCGTTTGCGCTTTCTGCCCAAAGATCGTCCGCTTCCGAGTCTGTTCTCCTCCCCAGAATCCTTTGCAGTCTCCTGTACAGGTACCTCAACGTCCTGACCAGCGCGAAAGCCGAGAGAACGCGCGTGAGATGTGCCCGCAACCTGGTAAAGTGATTCGCCACGTCGAGAACTGCCCTGAAACTGTTATAAACCGCGGAGAAAGTAGCGTCCAACATCATGCTGACGGAGGAGAAAGCGTGAACGATGCTCTCGATGGACTGGAAAGCTCCTCGGCTGCTTTCCTCCGCTTGTTGGACGAAGCGACTCGGGCCGACGTCTTCAGAGTGAGGCAGGAGTCGCCCGTGCCCGTAGCCGCCATGCCCGTACCCCCCGAGGCCGTAGCCGGTGCCGTAGCCGGTGCCGTAGCCGTAGGGGGAGTAGCCGGGCGAGTAGAAGGAGCTGGATCCATAGGGGGCGCTGTAGGAAGAGTTGAAGGAGGAGAGCGAAGGGCGGTAGGTCTGCTGAACGGGGCGGGCAGGGACGGGGGGAGCCACACGGGTGAGAGTGGGATGTCCCGGAGCAGAGGAGGAGGAAGGGAGAGAGGCGGCGAAGTCTGTGGATCTGGGGGGAAAAGAAAAGAGAAATTATTAGAACAGAATCATTACAGCTGTTTACAATTCAAAGCGAAGAGCCATTTATCACAGAAGCACAGGCATTTGTATTGTCAGCATCCGAGCATTACCAAAGTCTTTTTCTTTTCTAAATTGAGTGTCTGGAAAAAGATATACATGACTAAAGCATTGCTATTATCGAAACAGAGTCAAGAAAGGCCTAAATTGAACAATACGAACTAGGGCTGCACGATGTTGACAAAAGACCTAATTGTGATTTTTCAAACAGAAATTGCGTTTTTAATATTATACATTTATGTTGTATATTTTCATGAAATTTTTGTCTCACAATTTTCTTGGACAAAATTATTTATCACAGTAATTATCTGCCATTGCTGAACTAACTATGGATTATCTACTTAAGCGGTGATGCCAATTATGAAAAAATTGCTAAACGTGCCTTATTTCATCGCAGTTCCCAATATTATTGTTTATCATCACTGCCCTAGTATTGCCAGCTAAACATACTCATAAAACTGCTATTATACATTGAAGTAGTACTCATTCATTATATTTCAGCTTCATGAAACGCTGGAGACTCAAGGAAGAAAATCCTAGGCCTTTGGGCTTAGGTTTATGTTACCAAATCAGTGCTGGCTAAACATGATCAGCTCTTATTAATAAACCAATGACAAATGCTGTAAAGTATTGAGATTCGAGAATTGGCCACAAAAATTATTTATGGCACTGTATTTCAAGAACAGCTTTTTTTAACAGCTAATGGCCATTAGGTCTGCACAATATTGAAAAAACTTGCAACATGCGATGTTGGTGTGCAAGGTTGTTATTGCGATATTTATGCTGAACCCTTCAAAATAAGACTTCAAAAAAATCACGAAATCGGGACCAAAAAGAGGCTAACCTGAAACTATTACATTTCAAGATGTACCAGAGGTTAATGTTTATGACCTGGGTTTGAGTAAGGCTTTGTATGTAAATTAGATGGTTGTA
>OMNZ01088562.1:0-16768 GCA_900303255.1 Lesueurigobius sanzi
CTTTGCAACCCCCGTCCATGGTTAGGCTTTTAGGGAACTGTTAAAGTTAAGAAACACATACAAAGGGATTAAGACAAATATAAGAAAAAAAGTACTTAGAAATATTTGGCCCCATTTGTCCACACTACATCCAGTTCTAGTGCTCACACTTCTGATTTTCCTTAAGCCACTTTTTCAGTTTTGTGGAGAAAAGTCTGATGTCCGATTGTGACTTTAGTTCCAGCGGCTTCTGTCAGTCTACCCCTGGGCAGCTGTGGCTACAATAGTTGCTTACCACCACTGAGTCTGTTTTGGCACTCAATGTGTTAATCATGATTATGAAGTTCCTGCATGAATATCATAATTCATTGTGATTTTTAAGCAAATTTATGTGCAAAATATAACTTAGTACAACATTTACTGCAGTAATGAAATCATTAGCTAATCATTCATGAATTCTGAAGTTTTATGCTTTAAAGGGAAGTTAAAATTTAAAAATGATATATTTTCCACCCCCTACATGCTCCAGCAATGTCCCGCGCTGTACTGTGAGCCCACACCTATCCCACTCAATTGCCGCTATAAGCCTGCACCGTCGCTCTAAAGTTGCGTGCTTGGGCCGAGGCAGGAGTCATTCACCAGCTTAAAGGAATAGTTCACCGCTTTTACATGCATACATTATGTTAATAGTTTTTATCTTTATCTGTTAGGCATGTCATCTGTGGAAAAGAAAGCTTACACCAAACTGGGACTTCGAGCTCTTTTTTATTATTTGGTAACGACACTTATGGCTGCCCTCACTGGCATCGCTCTGACCACAACTATCCAGCCTGGAAAACAGTACAAACACTCAGAGAAGCCTTCCTCGGAGAAGAGTGGTGTTCATACAGTGGACTCTTTCCTGGATTTACTCAGGTACATGATATATTGAGTATGATAATATATTTGAATTGTTTGTTTGTTTCAACTTTTCTGATTAAACTTTCAGGAACCTGTTTCCTTCAAATCTTGTGGAGGCCTGTTTTAAAAAGGTAGACAACCCACTGTTGGGGTATTTCTAAAGATTTTCTATTTCAGCGACTCGTCTGCTTTATTTCTTGTAGTACAAAACTGAGTATATAAAAAAGCTTCCTGTTATCAACATGAGTGACGCTGGAGCGATAGGTGAGTTCTCTTCTGAAGCATATTTTGTTTATTGACTTATTCATACAGTATCCTTTATACAGCAAGAATTTAAGTGTTAATTGCCTCTGTCTTGGTCTTGTTATTTGTGATCCATTACCTGTATTCACTATTGTACTTGTGCTTGTAGATGAGACTGTAGCTGTCGCAGGTTCGTCACATGGTATAAACATTTTGGGATTGCTAGTTTTCTGTACTGCCTTCGGTTTGGTCCTTGGTGGTATGGACAACGAGGGGCAGCCACTCAGGGACTTCTTCACCTGTCTCAATATGGCCATCATGAAGCTAGTCAACATTGTCATATGGTAAGAAAGAAACTTTACTCTGTTCAGCTTAGAAGAGGGAAGATACTACAGGCATTTTGGGCCAGTTTTCTCTCTTAACTTTTAACATTCACCTGGAAACAAATAAATGGCATACTCTTTACAATAAGGAGTGTAATTATTGCGCCGATTCAACGTTTCTCCACAGCACTATATGGGAAATTGTAACCACATTATTTTTGCCAGTAATATACAGAAAAAGTAAATCTATTCATTTTCTTCCCTATTCACCTCCTATTTCCTTCCTACAGGTACAGTCCAGTGGGGATCCTCTTCCTGTTGGCTGGTCAGATTTTGAAGATGGACAACTTGGCCGACATGAGCCGTGGAGTTTCCATGTACGCTCTGACTGTGATCGTTGGACTTTTCATTCATAGCTTCGTCACTCTTCCTCTCATATATTTCATCACTGTCCGGAAGAACCCCTTCAGGTTCATGGCTGGGTCACTGCAGGCTTTGACCACAGCTTTCGGCACATCCTCCAGGTTCGTTCACCAACTAAATCACATGTTTTACACGTAATAACTACATATATTTCTGTGTATCTTGCGTTAGCTCTGCAACCCTTCCTGTTACTTTCCACTGTATGGAGGAGAAGAACAATATGGACAAAAGAGTCACGCGTTTCATGCTTCCAATCGGAGCCACCATGAACATGGACGGAGCCGCGCTGTACGAGGCAGTTGCTGCTTTATTTATTGCACAAGTTAATAATATTGACTTCAACGTTGGGCAGATTATTATCCTCAGGTGAGTCTTGTGTGTACAGTTAGTTCAGATGTTTTTCAGACAAGTCTTTTTATTGATGAAAAAAGAATCCTGTTTTTACAATAGAACATTAAAGGGACTAAGCCTGATTTTATGCCTGAAATTAGTTTTTCCTCCTTTCATATATTTATAAACTCATCTCTAAGAAGAAACCGGATTTTAAAAATGTGTTAGGAAAGTTAGGAATGTGTTTGGACCAAAACTGTCAATTTATTGAACTCTCCCTCATTCATTCATTCATTGTCATTTTAAAAATGAGGGTAAAGAATCGGGTATAGTGCCTTTAAAGGTAAACTGTGTAACATTTTGAATTATACTGTTGCCAACAATACAAAACATACTCTTACTTACTAGCTAGTCAGAAAATGCTATTTTTTGCACAAAGAATGGATTGGGATGAGGACCTAACCTATTTAAATCCCATATTTAGCTGCATTTAGCCAATATCTCCCCGCTCCCAATAAAGATACAAGTTCAGAGATGTGAGACACTCACAGCAAAGGCATAATTTGTTTGTCCATTTTTTAGGTATTTTTCAACAGTAAAAATCTATTTATGTATTGTTTATTTGTTTGGGACAGTGCATGTTAATGAACACACATGAGAACCATGCATGTAAACACACCACTCCGGATTGTAGCCTTAGGCTAATTTCCATCTGTTGTCCCACACTCGTACTCACAAACTCACTCTCATTCATCCTGGTCTGTAATAAAATAAATACATGTATTTCATTCTATTTACTGGGTGACATGTTATGCAGTGTACCTGAAAACAGACATTTACAAAGTTTGGAAAAAAAACAAAAGATGGAAAACATTAAATATCTCCACCTGGATCAATTTTCTCACGCTCAAACACAAAAACAAACTCAATAGTATAATAAACCAGGCCAGCAAAATCACCCTAACACCACAAACCCCCCTCTGTGAGCTGTACAGCTGATCAGTGTTGAGGAAAGCCACCCTCATCACTGAGGATGTCACCCACCCCCTGCATCACTCCTTCTCTCTGCTGCCATCAGGCATAAGATACAGAACCCCACTGGCCCGAAAAAACATCTACAAGAAATAATTTATTCCATCTGCAGTAACTGTCCGAAATAGCACCCGGTAGCACTGTATTAAATTTGTGTCTTTGTTTAAAAAAATAAATGTGTTTTGCTGAAAGACTTTTAATATGCCATGTTGAAAGACACATTTCTGCTCTATTGAACAGACAATAAAGTTCTATTCTATTCTATTCTATTCTAAAAACACATAAGTGTTCATTGAAATAAACAGAACATAATGCTAACAGAGCAGAAAAATGCAGAGAATATCATTAAATATAGTTGAATTCAAACAATACAAAGTTGTTTACATCAACAAAAAATCCATTAAAAGTTTATAAGAATTGTGTGAAAAAAATCTTGAACGAAAGTTTAAAAAAAGTTTCGTCAAACCGAATATTATTTTAGAACTAAACTGTGAAAAGTAAGTGTGTATTGTGTTTATGTAGTCTGATAGTCACAGCTGCCAGCACTGGAGCAGCAGGGATCCCTCAGGCCGGTATGGTGTCTATGCTCATCGTCCTAACCTCAGTCGGACTCCCAGCGGAGGGCATCTCTCTCCTCTTGCTCGTGGACTGGATTCTGTACGTACTTAATGAGTTCTACAGTAGAACTTTTCCATCCACAGCTTTAGTTCACGCTCACATAAAGTTGTGTTTGCAGAGATCGCTTGAGGACCGCTACCAATGTGCTTGGTGACTGCATCGGCGTCGGGGTCGTTCAGCATCTGTCCAGGGATGAACTTCTCAGGCCAGCTCACAATGATCATTGTCAATAAGTCATGAATTGGGAATCCAAAAACCAGCGTCTATAAGCTCAACCTTTAAATCTGCGAATAAACCACCAACTACCATTATTTACCATTATTACTAGAGATCCTACACAAATGAAGGCGAGACACTGCAGGTGCATAGGGAAAAATATATAATTTAGAGATTAATTTGAAACTTTTGTTGTATATTACTGACATAAATTGTCAAAATGACCAATATTTTCAGCAACAAAGTGTAAATAATCAACCGCAGAGTGAATTTTGGATATCATGTTATAGTTTTTTAATAAGCTAGTTATTAGTAAAAAATCTAATATTGCCTTGTTTTTGGGTGGTTCAAAACTCAATAAATCAGTCCAGGAATAAGATATAAAGAAATCCCTCTGGGGAAAAAAACTATATACTATATTAACAGAGGAGATTTGGGATATTTTGTTTTTGAATTGACTAGTTATTAGTGAATAAATCTGTTAAAACTGTAATCTCTCCCTGTTTTTTGGGGGGCAGAACTCAATAAACCAAGCTAGGAATTCAATATTTAAAAATCCCTCTGTAATTTGGTGGCTGTAGGTGCTAATGATTGATGATGACAATAAGAAATGGCCCTTGAAGATACAATTTTCCATAATTCTACGGAGAAACGTAAAACCAGAGCAGTAATTACACTCCTGAAGAGTGAAGAATATTATTTATTTATTTCCAGTTTAGTTTAGTTTATTTAACTGGGACAACGTGCAAAAAAACATTAATTAAAGCTGCTTTAGACGGTGTTTCCCAACCTAGTGGTACGGGGACCCTTGGGGGTAGGTGAGAGCTTCAAAGGGGGTACTTGGAATAATTTCAGATACAAAATAAGATTAAATTGAAGTATATTTTTGATTATTATGTTCAAAGACAAGCTATTTTAAACATTTAACTGTGAAGAGTGAGAGTTTGAGAATATTTAGCAGCATTTTTACTGATAAATAGGAGCTTTAGTCATTCACTTTCTAACTAATCACCAAAACCATCGAGGCGGGGGGTACTTGGAGTATAAATAAAAGGCCCAAGGGGTACGCAAGACAAAAAAGGTTTGAAACCACTGGCTTAAGATAGTAAATACTATATTAAATGTACAGTATACAATCTCAAATGTACACAAATATAAAATTAGTACAATAAAACCTCAATAAAGATCAAACACACAAACATGCAATTTTCTGACATTGCAGGAGAAATTCTTGAGCTCAGAGGAGAGTTTAAGACTCTGTGGGAGTTTGTTCCATTCTTTAATGCCTTTGAATGAGAAGGCTGTCTGTCAAAGGTGAAAGTTTTTTTGTAAGAGAGCAAACTGGCCCAAAATCTGAAAATTGAAGAAGAAAACAATGGTCTGCCTGTAGTGTCTCCCCTTAGTGAACAAAATCCACCTTAAACACCACACAAGCTTAACTGAGTGGTACTTATATTATATAAAATTACGTTTGTTTTGCTTCTAAACAAGTTCAAGTGCAGGAGAATGGCATATTTTTTTATTCAGCAAGTAAATTAAATTGATAGTTGCGACCCAAACACATTCATAACTTTCCTCTCACATTCCTAAAATCCCATTTCCCACAGACATGAGTTTATGAGCATAATTCACAACTTGCTGGGTCACTTTTTTGGATCGCCGTCACAGAAATGATAGAAAATCAGCCTGCAAACTCATGAAATTAACAAAAACGCTTCATATTTAGATGTCCGAGTTTACAATATACCAAAGGGGGGGGGCAAAACAAATTCCATTCACATTCCACTACAAGGAAACAAATCAGGTACGGTGCCTCTAAACTTGTCTTTCTAAAACCCTCTTCTGCCATCTTGTGGTAAACAGCCTGAACAAAGCACCTCTGTGACCCAGTTGCAACCATAAGATCTGCCTAATGTTTTATTCAACACGAAGTAAGTGTAGTGCAGTGGATATAGTGGTAAAGATACATTTTTTTAGATCTTCTAATTGCAGCTGAAATCCAGGTCAATCTATTATTAATGCGTATCAGGAATGCCCTTTCACAGACGCGATCAAACATCCTAGCATTACCTGTTTTGTGGGTGTGAAAACAAAAGCTTATACGCGCCGCCGACCTGTCACAGCATATAGGCGAGCCCAACTCCAGCCATTCATTACACTGGGTTATTAATGGTGAACGTTGAACACACCCCAGAAAACAAAACGCACTTTAGTTCTACATAAGCGAGCAGGAGGAGAGCAGAGATTTGCCCGGAGCTTGGTGCATGCACTGCTGACAGAGGAGCGTGTGCGTGCTTTGGAAAAAACTGGTGAGAAAATACCCAGAAGAGAGAGAGAGGAAGGGGAGAGAGAGAGAGAGAGAGAGGAGAGAGAGGAGGGGGGGGAAGATGCTGTTGCCAGGGAACAGCATTGAAGGAGAAACCACCATGTCGTCGGAGCAGAGGACCACGAAACCGTAAACCAAACGGATGTCGAGGGAAGAAGGGGAGAAAACAAAACCACTGGGATATCCCTGCGTCTCCAAACCGAGGATATAAACGCATGAGGTGAGGCGCGATTGCGTAACGTCCTCTGCTCCCATACGGTGACATCATCATCATCATCATCGTTACAGCAGCAGCAGCAGGATTAGAGCCCGAGGCAGGGGCACTGTTGAAGGGGAAGGGGAAGGGGAGGGGGGGGTGGTTTGCCGTGACGTGACACCAGAGAGAACGCAGAGGTAAAGAGGGAGAGAGAGAGAGAGTGGTGGTTCATGAAGCAAAGGATTATCTTCCAAAAACACAGGCTTGAATGATGAGGATATGCGTTTTCTGCTGGTGCTGTTGCTGATGATGAGGACGATGACACAAAATGACTCCCCTTCTTTCTCCCACGCTTCTTCTCCCCTTCTCTGTTAGGAAAAACTGCCAAAACAGGAAGCTCGGGTCCTGATCGCGCAAGGCTCCCACCTGTGAATGTAAACAGACCGCAGCTTGGAGAGCGGAGGAACGCAAACCAAGAAGAAGAAGAAGAAGAAGCAGCGAGGAGGAATCCGCTTTTTACAGCCAAAGGGAAAGTCCTCCTGATAGAGCAATTCATGTGAGTACATGGCTTTTTTATCCCTCTCCAAAGGAACAAGCTTGTCATTGTTGGGAGATGCCATTTTGTATTGCTACTTTATTGTCGTTGACACTCAGGCGTGTGGTGGATGGAACGAGAATATCAAGTTGGAGCACACTCACACATTTTTTTATTAAACAAACAGGGCTTTGAAGCTTCCAACCCAGAGCAAATTTGCAGAAACAGTGGCTTCTTCTCCAAAACAGCTTATTTCTTCCAAGATTTATATATAATCATTATTTATGTACCACGACCCTGTTAATGTATGGGATTATGAATTAAGAAAGTGTACATCTGATGATGAATGTTCCTTGAGCTAAATCTATCAAATGAGCCATATACAGTAGGTTGTGTTCATGTGACATCATATTCTAAAGATGGTTTTATTGAGGGGGAGGGCAGCTGAAAATTCCATGGCAGTAACTATGAGTCAAAATGCAGATTTCTAGTCATAGTTTATTGCTAATTTCTCTGTAATTCCTGGGCTAATCCACATGAAACTAAAACTGTCACAAAGTTCAATGTCTTCTCTGTCAGCACAAATGATTATGCTCAAAAGTTTACATGCCCTTTTAATCTTTTGGCCATTTTTCATAGAATATGAATGATAACACACATGGTTAGTGGTTGTGTGAAGCCATTTATTGCCAAAGAATTGAGTTTACTCTTTTGAAATCAAATGTCCCTGATCTAGCGTTTACTTGACCTTCAAAAACTGCTGGGAAAATGGTTCAGGAGCAAAGAAAAACTCACTTCAGCTGAAACACAGGACTCTGATAAAATTGATGTTTGTTTCAAGATGCGCAATGTGTAAACTTTTGATCAGGGACATTTGGTTAGTTTCTCTAGAACAGCCATTTCCAAACGGCCCACTTATACCTCCAAAGATATCTTGGGGCCCCCGATAACACGAATTCACGCTATTTAAAAGAAAATGTAATGGTTTCCCAATGGTTTTTGCTTAATTTTACATATAGTACAATATAGGAACCAGTGACAATAGGGTCAATTAGTTTATATATAGAGAATCATATAAAGTTTATTATAAACTCAATTTATTTTGATGTAATTGATTTGCGGACAACCATTGGAGGCTTCACAAACCACTAACCATGAGTGAAATAAAGGTTTTTGTGTTGCTGCAACTGCGTCTAGTCTTAGTTTATTGATAATTTCTTTGCAATTCCTGGGCCAATCCACATGAAACAAACTGCCACACAGTTCAATGTCTTCTCTGTCAGTACATATGAACTATTTTCTCTTAATTTTCTCATAAAGATGTCCTAAGGTGATGACAATATTCAAAACCATGAGCATGATCAGCTACATTTGGCCATTTTCTCTCCTATAGAGTTGTATTGGCACTTGCCCTTCAACTGAAATATAATTCTTTAACATGAACGCACAATATTCTGTCTTCTTCTACTAAGAGCACTTATTTGTATTTATATTTCCCATGTCCTTTCTCCTCTCTGTCGCCGCTTACCTGCAAATCAGATCATTCTGAGTGCAGCCTGGATTGCACACATCAAACTAACAACATTACCAAATCCATATTTCCCCGGCAGTATATTTCATCGCAACCTTCGTAGCTGCTGTCTGCCTCTCGCCTGTTTCAAAATGGGGCAAAGTGGTAACTGTTTCGCCATCTGGACCCAAATCCCTCCCCGAACACGTGCCGCCGCTGCCCTAACGTTTCTTTGTTGGGTTTTTTTTGCGTCCGTCCATCAGCGGTTGACTTCAGGAGCAGCTGAGCCCACACACACACACAGAGCCGCTGTTTACATGTGAATCCCCCCCGTCTCCACACACACACACACCGCTTTCCTCTCTTTTTAGTCTATCCTTTGAATCCGCTGTCAAATCCGTGTGTCCCGAGATTATGCCGAGAAGAAACAGAGCCACAACAAAGAGCGTGTTTTGTGAAGAGGTTTTTTTTTGTCCTTTTTTGATGTGACAATAAAGGAATTCCCACAGTTTACATCAGAATGAGGCCAGTGGATTCCCATTTATTCTGTCTGAGATCTTTTTATCTTTGGCTTAGATGCAAGATAAAAGTAGCATGTAAACAATTGCTAAGGCCTGATCGATATGTCGACATGGGGATATCGGCAGCTATTGGTCAAACTTTTGCCAATATCATCAAAGAACTTTTTAATAGTCTCATTTAGCAGTCAGTTTTATGTCTGCAACAGCATGTGGTTTGGAGTACTACAATGAAAGATCTGTGTTCATTGATCATGGAGTGGAAAACATACTTTTTTTGTTAGACAAACAAAGAACCAAGGCACTCCTCCCATACATATTGAAATATTTTAAAACAAAAGATTTAAATAAAGATTTAAAAATGTATCAGCCAAGTACAGTAAAGGCTTTTTAGAAAATGTAAATAGAGAATTGTAGTATGGGGGGAGTGCCTTGGTTCTTTGTTTTTCTCTTACATTCCTGTTCCCCAAACGCCAAAGAGCACCTTCCCCAATTACTTTTGTGGGACTTCCTGAGCACTTTTGTCTAGTTTCTCTCACATACATTTTTTATTTGTTTGTGGCGGCACAGTAGCACAGCGGTTAGCGCTCGTGCTGCAGCTAGAAGGTCCTGGGTTCGATTCCCGGGCCCTGACGGGAACCTTTCAGTGTGGAGTTTCTGTTCTCCTGGTGTCTGCGTAGGTTTCGTCCAGGTGCTCCGGTTTCCCCTACCACTAAAAACATGTACATTAGATCAGGATCAATGATGAATGAGACTGAGAGTGAGAGTGAGTGTGAGAGTGACTGTGAGTGTGGGACAACTGATGGAAATTAGCTCAAGGCTAGAATCCGGAGAGGCATGTACTGTACATGCATGGTCCCATTAACATGCACTATCCCAACCAAATAATATAATAAAGCTAAAGTTTATTTAAATTAAAAATTTAGATTTTTTTTTTACATATTGCCCAGCCCTAGTTTAAATAATCCCCAATTTAGTCAATACATTAATTAAATGTACACAAAAGTACAACGAAGGGCGAGTGCTTCAGGGTCCCAGTGTGTATAAACAGGTGCTCTTCCAGGATGTGGACAGGAATCAATAGAGATAAAGATACTGAGTTCAGGTGTCAATTAGGGCTGGGTATCGTTCATTTTTTTTCAATACTAGTACTTTAACGATACTTTTATTTATTATTATTAACGATACCGATACCTGAACGATTTTTTCCGATACTTATACTAAATTATTTGTCCGTCCATCCATTTTCTTCCGCTTTATCCGGGGCCGGGTCACAGAGGCTACAGTCTGAGCAGAGATGCCCAGACTTCCCGATCCACGCACACCTCCTCCAGCTCTTCCTGGAGGATCCCAAGGCGTTCCCAGGCCAGCCTAAAGACCTCGTCTTTCCAGCGTGTCCTGGGTCTTCCCCGGGGACCTCCTCCCAGTGGGACGTGCCTGGAACCCCTCTCGAGGGAGGGACCAGGAGGCATCCGAAAAACAAAATTATTTGTCATCTACCCAAAAAAGTAAATATCTAGATAAGTTTAAATGACCGAAAGTGATCTTATTTATCTAAATTTGAGCTGTTTTGACGAGTTGATTTTTAGTTTTGTTGTATAGAACCATAAAACAGAACAATAATAGTAATTTATTACATTTTTCTTCTTTTCTTTTACTGTTTTTTGAGCTGAAACACTTTTAGTGCAGTCTCAAGCCCGCCAGGCATCAAAATTTGCCTTCATTATTTTTCCGATACCGAACTGGTATTGTTTAACGGTACCCAGCCCTAGTGTCAATGCAGTCAAAAAAGATCATCCGAGGCACCCTGTTATGAAAAAACAGAGTTATATGGATAGAATGTCTATCCATGTAACTTTATTGTTTCATGGATAGACATTAGTTGTACAGCCAACTCACATCTGGCTATCCATCACTACCCCAGTTGTAAAATGATCATCTAAATACTACAAAATGACTTGGCATGGCTTTGTGCTTCTTTTTACTAGAATTGAATTTCCCTTTAGGTATTGCTGCAAACTCTACTCATCGTACATAACTATAATGAAACCTCTGTTATCAATGTGACTCCAGTGTCACCACAGAGGCCCGCGCAGCCTCGGGGCCTTTGCCTTTTAGCCTATTTTCTTTGTCTGTTTTTATACACAGCGGTTTGTTTGGCTGCAGCGCATCAGTGCCATGCCAGTGGACAAATGGACTGTGGTATCATCTGTCTGTCTGAACTGCGCCTCTGAAAAGCCTGCATCCTAATGTCCATGTGACTCACGCATGATGCTGATACATGACAGCACCGATTCGTTACGCGTCCAGAGGGGAAGTGTGTACTGGTTAATTTTAGCTCATTCCTGACCTGGAAATATAAGGTCATTTTTGTTTTTTTCAAATGGACCTGGACAAAACAACAAGACGGAGCCACGGATGCAAGTTAATAATTACATCCTCTTCTCATATTTTTAATATCAATCAATAAATCCATGTGTACTAATAAAGTGCTTTTCACTCAAGATTGTGACACAAAACGCCTTAAAACTTAGAACCATTCCCCTTCACCCCCCGCCCCCCTCCAAGTGTACTCTCATACACACAAAGAACCATTCCCCTTCACCCCCCTCCAAGTATACTCTCATACACACAAAGAACATTCCCCTTCACCCCCCTCCAAGTATACTCTCATACATACAAAGAACCATTCCCCTTCACCCCCCTCCAAGTATACTCTCATACACACAAAGAACCATTCCCCTTCACCCCCCTCCAAGTATACTCTCATACACACAAATAATCATTCCCCTTCACCCACCCAACCCCCTATAGCCCACTAGACTAACCAGAATGGAGCTCGTCCACAAGCCCCGCCCTGGTGCCGGAAGTAAAAATCCAATTCAAAAATTGCATCGACATTTCGAAAGAATATATACATATATATTTATTGATTAAAATAACGATAGCAGTTAATCAGCCTGTGGAGCTTGTGCTTTTAAACTCTTACAATTTGAATTTTTCGACAAGTCTCTGGAGATTTTGAATGGGATTTTTACTTCCTCCAGCCAGTGGTGGGCGGGACTGTGGTGCTCCATAATAATAATTATGTTCTAAAATGTACATATACATGTCAATGGGAGAGAGACAGTTTGGAAGAAATCTCAAAAAATGTAAAATTATTCGTGAATGGATTCATAAACCTGCCATATTATTCTTATGGCTGAATCTACTGTCCAACATGCACATGTTTTTGAATATTGTCTCCTGTTTTGGACAGCTTTATGAGACAATAATGGATCTTAGTTTATATGTGGCGACAGAGAAGACGTTGAACTTTGTGAGTTTTTGTTTCATGTGAATTGTTCCAGTAATAACAAAGATATTAACCAAAAACAGTTACTACCATGGAATTCTCAGCTGCCCAATACCTCAGTTTTAAACTATATACTCTTTATTTGTCTGTGTAGGTTCTCAGTCGTTCAGGAGTTGTTCATCGTAGGCAAAAATTCTTCAGTCTTCATCTGTACTCTGTCCATATACTCTTTAGAACAGATGTGGGCAAACTAAGGCCCGGGGGCCAAATGCGGCCCGTCTGACCCCTCAATCAGGCCCACAAAGCATGACCAAGCCTGAAATGCATTGGTTAAAATGCTGTTTTCCTGGCATGCTATTTTGTTTTCTTTTAAAGTGTATTTAGGTGATTCCCGTCTATTTAAAAGGCATACATTTAAAATTCCCAAGAGTCAAGACCCTACCTGGCAATTTCAAAAAGCCAATGTGGCCAATACATCAAATAGTATGCCCATACCTGCTTTAGAATGTTGTGATTTCACATGAATGCACCCTATTGCTTAATCTCTGCCAATTTTGCAGGAATTGTGGTGCTGTAGAGTTTTGCAATATTCCTTTCCAATGCCGTATGTTGTTTTGTTTTTGTCCTATCCTAAACAAAATCTTCTCGATGCTCTTCTTCCCCAGTGAGCTGCGTCCCGTCCTCGTTCGGGGGATGGGAACAGCAGAGGCCACTCTCCGAATGGACAATATGGAGGTGAAGGACGAGTGGCAGGACGAGGACTTCCCCAGGTATCTCTCTACAACAATATAGACTACAGCGAGCGAGAGCAGCTGTGTGTCATGTGCAGAGTCACGTTTTTGCAGAGATACAGAGTCAGTGAAGTGGTAAATGCTGGAGGGGAAGCAGGTGTGTGGGATCATCCATGATGATGCTACTGCTGGATAGAATTGTATTTGAGGAAAAAGAGAGCCTCCCACACAAGGGAAGAGTGAGAATGATTTCTGTGGGAGTGCAAAAGGAAAAGTGTATTTGTGCTACATTTGCAGAGATATTACTTCAGAAGAAGCTGCACATAATAACCCAACATTTTGTTTAAAGGGAAGTTTGTTTAAAGTTAGTATGGGTGGGTAGGTTAGCGTTAGGGATGTCTTCCCCCGGAGCCTGGACACTGGTGCTGGTATGGGAGACCAGTGAAGGATGTAGCAGGTGGAGCCCAGGATACAAGAGGCGGCGATGGGGTGGAGGTGGGTCGCAGCACGGCTTGTGGGGGAGTGACTCTTGCGGACGCACTCGTTGGCTGGAGGTGGGAGACGCTGTAATTCTGTGGCCCCATGCATGAACCTGATATACCACAATAATAATAATAATCTTTATTTATAAAGCACTTTTAAAAAACAAGTTTACAAAGTGCTGAACAGCAGCAAGCAACAATAACAGTTAAAATAAACAAGGTTTCCCAGCAACACACGACAAGAATAAATAAAACAGATTAAGAGAATAGTAACAATTAAATTATAAAAAGCCAATCTATAAAAGTGAGTTTTAAGAAGAGAAGCCTTATCTCCTCAGGCAGGTCATTCCAAAGTCGAGGCGCCCGGACCGAAAAGGCTCCATCGCCCTTCGTCCGGAGCCTCGACTTCGGAAAAGCGAGCAGGGACCTGCCTGAGGACCTAAGGCTGCGGGGGGCTCATAGGGAGTTAAAAGTTCTGTGATGTAGCTAGGAGCTAGGCTTAAATGAGCTTTAAAAGTGATTGGAGTCTGTAGGAACTCCTAAAGTGAACCCGCAATGTGAGTATTTGGGAAAATGGTTATTGTTACAATTATAAGTTACAATTCCCCAAATAGTTCTATGGAGAAAAGTTTAATCATTGGAATAGTTACACTCCTTATTGGAAAGTCATTTATTTATGTTCAGGTAAAAGTGTATTTGTTTGTTTGTTGAAAAAAATGAGGTTTGCCTGCAGTGTCTCCTCTTAATACAACACATTTGATCAAAGGAGCCCAGTCAGTTCTGCCTATACAGAGCTACTGTATGAATCTTCACAGTGATGTCAGCTGCTCTTACACTGTTCTTTCAATGAGAAAAGGTCACAAGAACGACCTCCTCTGATTGGTCCATGTGGCGCAGTGATGTCGTCTTGTCTTGCTCCTTCCCCGTGTCAAAGTAAACTGGTTGATTATATTTACGCCTCAAACATAATAATCTTTAACCAAATGTTTGAAGCCCAAGACAAAGAACAAGGTACAACCATCACATTTACACACAGAGCCTCACTCAAGACCAGCCCATGAACATTAACATGCGGCTGTCGAAATCTCAATACAAATGAATAAATAAATCCATGGAGAACCAACCTCATGAAGGAAAATGTGAATATTCTGGGCTAAAGTGAGTGTGTCTGCTGTCACGCTGTAAACACACACTGTGTAAAAATAATGCATAAAACCTATGTCACATTTAAGCACTTTTCAATGTTTCCAGTTATGTTAGTCTCTTATTATGATCGTATGATGAAAAACCAGACGAAGAGGAAATAATTACCCTAGGAATTGGTATTTTAAATGACCGCAGTGCAGTCATTCGGTTCTTATGGACATGAAGCTTTCAGAAAACTACAAACTAAGGACCACATTAGCTGCTGCAATAAAATTAATTGTCAAATGATTTCATGGTTTACGACTGGCTGAGGAAAGTAAGAAGCTATAAAACAAGAGCTAAGTGTACTTTACTTTGTGGGAAAACTGGGATTCGACCAAGTTGTTGTCCAGTGCTTTATGAATTGCAGTTGTGCTTGTTGTTAAGGGGAGACACTGGAGGTGAATAGGGGAAAAGATTAAATGGAGTGATATCAATTTGAAACTTTTGCTGTATGTTACTGACATAAATATGAGGAAAAAATGTATTGCAAGTTTTCCATCATTTTAAGTTTTTATATAATAACAAGGCATTTTGTGTAAAAATGGCCATAATTGCCTATATTTTCAGCAACGAAATCTAAATAATTGATAAAGCCAGATTTAAAATGATAGTTTTATTTTGTTGATATATTAGTTGCAAAGATTTGTTCAGAGGGAGTTTTGGATATATTGTTTAGTTTTTTATAAGGTAGTTATAAGTGTATATGTCTCCAGCCTTTTTTACCTTGGGAGCTACTTTTGCGTTTACAAAAATGGCAGCGAGCTACTTATACTTCAAAGAAACACATTGATCTCGGCCTCTAGGACTGACAAGATGATAATTCAACGCAATAAAAGAAAATGACAGTAGTTTCTGCTTTATATATTCACCTAAATGTTTGGAGATGAACAACAATAATGCATCTAAAATTTGACTCATAAAGCGTATGTAGAAATGTAGAAAGCCTCTGGAGAGCAGCTTGGAAAGGGATAGCGAGCTCCCGAGCTGCTGGTTGGAGATCCCTGTTCTAAACTCCATAAATCAGACTAGGAAGTAAACCCCTCTGAACAAACCTTCAAAATATTGTCAAGCACAAGACGGGAAAGTTTGGAGTCTCGTAAGCAGTACACTCCTTATTGTAAAGATTATGTCATGAATTTGTCTGCAGGTGAACGTTAAACTAGACAATGTTAGCTTTGCCCGCAGTGTCTCCCCTGAACCATCAGTATCATGGGTATGCTAAAACATGATAAAAGGCTCCATGGCGTAAGAGTAAATCTAAAATAGTAGGTGCCCGGACATGCCCACGGGGGGGATCATATTTAATGTCTTAATCCCACATTGTGTCTGTTCACGGAGCCCTCTTAAACCTGCCGTCCATTTACACATTTCCAAAGAGACTGGCAAAATGAAAGCAGCAATTACCTCCACAGCCGCTCCATCAGGCAGCCTTTGTAGTCCTGTTTAAGAGTATGTTTGTCCATGTGTGTGTGTGTGTGTGTGTGTGTGTGTGTGTGTGTGTGTGTGTGTGTGTGTGTGTGTGTGTGTGTCTGTCCCCCACACTGAGCATTTAACGGCCTTATTATAATGTCGGGGGGATTGTGTAATTACAGGTGTGGCTTTTCCCGAACATCCAATTTGGTTTCCAGGAGAACAGTTGTAGTGGTAGGCTACAACAGTGCGGGGGCTAAAAGGAAGAGGCGCTACTGCAGTACAGTAGTAAATCTCGTTAGTAATAATATATTTAGATTTGTAAATGAATGTTCTGTTTTCTCCTCCAGCCGTTGATTCAAAAAACTAAAGAAAATGCAAAGCTATATCAGCCAGTCTTCATTTTGCTGACTAAAATAATCATAATTTTAGTCAAAATAATATTGCTGTTGAAGTAAAGTAAATTTTATGATGAATACTTTTTACTTTTACTTCACTACATTTCAGAGCCTG
>OMNZ01088564.1:0-41459 GCA_900303255.1 Lesueurigobius sanzi
CCATCTAATTTGACAGAGCTTGATTTGTTTTGTAAAGAGGAATGGGCTAAACTTTGTCTCTAGATGTTCAAATCTTGTAGAGTCCTACCCCAAAAGACTTACTGCTGTTATTGCAGCAAAAGGGGGTTCCACAAAGTATTAACTCTGTATGCTGTATGAATACTTGTGCATGCCCAACTTTTCGGTTTTCTATTTTTTGAAAAATAACAGAATTATGTATGATTTTGCTTTCACTTCACAGTTGTCTGTTACTTGTGTGTGAACTTTCAGTAAAAAATTCAAAATAAAATCTTTATGTTTATGGTTGTAAACATGACATAATGTGCTAAAGTTCAAGGTGCATTAGTACTTTCGAGAGGCACTGTACATGCAAACCCTAAACAGGGCCGCACAGTCCTGGAATTGAACCCAGGACCTTCTTGCTGTGAGGCAAGAGCACTATCCACTCGGCCTCCGTGCCGCAAGTAAATTTTTCATTGGGCAACTTTCATTTTCATTGCAATACTATTTGACCAGTAATATCTGCACTTTTACTCAAGTAATGAAATGAAGTACTTCGACCACCACTGCAGATATTGCCAATGACACTTATGATCCTGATCTCTATTGTATTTTGAGTTTTCGAGCGATCGTTGTTTCACCATCCTCCATGACCCCGCACTGTCAGGCATCACAGAGCGCGCTCCTCTGTTAGAACCATAACATCTGCGACTGCTCTGACAAACTGCTGCTGGAGTGAAGACAACTGGAAAGTCTGTGGCCACAGGCATTTGGCCCCACAAATGAAGACTGTGTCAAAACAAAAAAAGGGAAAATGCTTGTAAGGTCAAGTATGCAACAACACAAGTACTACAAAGTATCAGTTATTTGAAAAGAACCTGACGATGAGCAAAGAGTGGTAATATGTGAGCAGGGTCGTCTGTGCCCTAGTCTACACACTAACAATTCAGCTTTAAATGCAGCGCTCAATGCCCAAGGGAACACGGTAATAACAGGGTGGTGTTCTACTCACCACTACTGTTTTGGGGCAAAAAAGCTCTGCTACATCTGACTCCAATGTGAAACAAACTCCACAAACCATTGAGCAGAACACACCATAGTCATAAAATGTAAACGTACAAAGGGACAAGTAAATGGAGCTAAATATATGCTAGAATCCCATCTGGAACGGGAGGGTTATTTCCACCTCTTTGTTAAGTCACATTTCAGGTTAGAAAATCACACATTCGAGAATCTTTTGAGCAAATTTGGAGACCATTTATTGTGAGAGAACTGACATTTCACATGGATTATTGGATTGTGGCGGGCCATAACTTTAACAAGGTGTAATCATTTGGAGTGGTTGTGTAGAAGGCTGGGTGCGCATTATTGTTTTGTGCTGCCTTATTATACTGTTCATTTAATAATTGTGTTTGAAGTTTGTAAACAGTCCTTTTACATGTACAAAAACTCAGTAAACACATGTTGAAAAAGAAAAGAAAATGAAACATTCAAAATAAATATATAGTTTAATAAATATTATATATCAAAAGATGAAAAGCTGAACTCCCATTGAACACACACATCTTTTGAGGTAAGAGCACCCTCTGCTGGTATAATGTTAAAATGTATTTCTTTTTTCCTTTTTTGTTCTTAAATTCAAAGTTCAGGAATAGGTTATGTTCACGTTATAGAATTATATTTCAGTTGGAGCAGGTGCCAATAAAACTGTGTCCTTTCTACTGGCCAACACCACACACATGTTCCTGAATATTGTCACCACTTTTGGACACCTTTATGTGAAAATAATTACGTGCTGACAGAGAAGACGGTGGACTTCGTGACAGTTTTTGTTTCCTGTGGATTGGCCGAGGAATTACAGAGAAATTAGCAAAAAACTAAGACTGGAAATCTGAATTTTGACAGTTACCATAGTTACCAGCACCTCATTTTCAGCCTCCAATGTTGTGATGTCATGTGAACACAACCTATTAAACCTGTAGATCAGCGGTAGGCAACGTCAGGCCCGGGGGAAAAATCCGGCCCTCTATAATGGATCTTTTGGCCCTCCAAGGTAATTTTGAGAAACATTCTTACACATACACTGGAAAAAAAAAGTGCTTGAATTGAAAAGATTTGTGGAGTTACACTATTTTAAATTAAGATTGCCAAGTAATTTTTTTTTCTTTCCATGGACATTTTTGTCTCAGTTGGTTTGTTTAGTTATGCAAGACTGTCCAAACCCACTCAAAATCAACACAAATTCTCTAACTTCAGGCATTTTCAAGGAAAATACCTAAAATGCCTCAGTTCTTGTCAAAATTTCTCCTCAAAACATATATGACGCACAACACAAACATTAATTTTGTAGAAGGTAGTGCTTTACTTACTACTTACTACTTACTACTTAGTGCCAGGATTAGGAGGAATGGCCCCTGGTCCTTTGACAAGGAAGAAAACCAGGACAACCCTCACCAGTACAACTTGCCTACCCCTGCTGTACATTGTCATGTTTAATCTTCCATTCATGAAGACATATAATACATGTATTAACTAACTTACTTTATGTATTTATCATCAGATCACTGTATTGTAAACCAAACTTTACAGCACTTTGTATTTTACTTCTTTTTTTTTTAGCATTTCTTATAGTTTACTTTTGGATCAACGCATTATTGCGCGCACATTTTTAACAATGACTACTTATTTGACGTAAATAAAGCCTTACTTTTTATTTTTTGTTTTAGAAACATGTATTTTTGGATTTTGTTCTTATAACATACTGTAAATTAATGTTTGTGTAGGTTCTCAGTCGTACAGGAGTTGTCCATCGTAGGCAAATGTTCTTCAGTCTTCATCTGTACTCTGTAGTTGAAGTGCACCAAGAGAGGAGGGACTTAGAGTTTAACTCCTCCTGCTGGTTCTCTCTTAAGAAGCCCACAGCGTGCTCCAGGCTTCAGTAGCTGATGACGATCTTTGGACTAAGATCGAAACGTCCTACTCTTCAACTACAGAGTACAGATGAAGACTGAAGAACTTTTGCCTACGATGTAAATTAATGTATAATACTTACAGGGGTTTGAGTTTATAAGTTATACTTCTTCCCACTCCTTTTTGAGTTTGAACAAGACAAGTATTATTATTACCATCTGCTGTAAATTACAACTGTATAAACATCATGCAAATGCTGAGGATGTACAGATGGTATATGATGTAATGTACTTGAACTCGAAATAAATCAAATCAAGTAATTATCACTCATAACCAATTGACTACAAATATGATTAAAAATAAAGCATGAACTCTATATTGGTCATCAGTTACAGCCTTTGTAATGGATGCTCTTCTAGTTATTTTTATACAGGACAGATACAAAGACATTTATACCTGCATGTACCTAATAAATCCATTTCAAAATAACAAAATAAAATTAAGGTTTTAATTCAATCATCAATTGTAGGCTAAGTATTAATGTTTGAAAGGCATTGACCTTTGTCATGAATATCCATGTGCTTTAATAGTTTCTTTCCCACACTAACCTTCCCTGTAGAGCTTAGAAACAACGAGAAATGCACTGGGCATTTTGTGCATAAAATAACACCTGTTTGTGTGTTTTTATTTGATGCAG
The DNA here is from genome assembly GCA_900303255.1 of Lesueurigobius sanzi. Lineage (NCBI taxonomy): Eukaryota > Metazoa > Chordata > Actinopteri > Gobiiformes > Gobiidae > Lesueurigobius > Lesueurigobius sanzi. The sequence continues at coordinate 3,608 of OMNZ01088564.1, forward strand.
GAGTTCACGAACTCTTGGTAATGAGTGTATAATAATAAACATATTCATTAGTGCAGGTGGTCTTGGTTGTAAACGCTGCAGGAAGCAATGAAATTACAGGAACCTGCCAAACGTTATCCAAATGTTTTTGTTTAGCTCAGATATTTTTGTACAATGGGCTGCCAAAAAAAAGCTAAAACACTTGAGGGTATCGTAAAGAACTTTAACAATGCAGCAAAAACAATCCAGCTGAGTGTACAGCTGCTATAAACTGCTCCTATCAGCGCTGTGAAATGAAAGGATTAAGCTTTTATTGCACTGGCAAATAATTTTAGCTTAATAGTAATTTCTTGTCATGTCTGACAGGATTTAAGGCTCTACATTCAAACCCATCAGCCCAAAGGAAATAATGCTCACTATGAATTAGGCTCCCTATGGAGGATCAATGCGGTGTTATTCTGCCCTCAAGTGGCGGAACTTAAAACAGCATATAGCCTGCACTGTGTGGTTTAATCCTAATGGAAATGGACGATTGCCCAAATATTTGCTGATTGATTTAGAATACAGAGCTATACAAAGGTAACTTCCAAACAAAGGTTAAGAAGAAGAGAGAGAAGGTGAAGAAAAGCCGCGCTTACTTGAAGTTTCCTGGGACACTTTTTGCTGCAGCTGGAAGATCAAGTTTGGCGCCAGGTGTGTAAGTTTTCACTGAAACATATAATTAGAGTGAATTCTGACATAATCGTGACCTCCTGTAATCATTGGCTCATAGATTATTAGCTATAAATGACCATAATTGTATGTAGTAATACTTCCAATGATGTGGCAAACACTATATTTAGCGTTCGTTAATGATAGCATAGCTAGCTAGGTTGAATATGCTAAAGCGATAACTTAATATTTGGCTATTTTGTGCTAATGGCGATTTAAATACTCACTTTCATTACATGTTTTATAACTATACATTCCCATTCCCCACACACATAAATGAATAATACATACTGTCTGTACTTGCAGCAACAGCCCATGACTGCATCAAGTGGACTCGAGCAGGGCCGAGGCAGTGCTTTCGTCCAACACTAGATGTCGCCCATGAGTCAAAGAAACTCAACTCAAGAAGCATCTTGTAAGTTATTTTATTGCCCTAGCTGTATGAAATTAAATAGGCCTACAGCACGGTTGTGTTTTGATGCAAGCTTTTCATCGTTTAATCGTATTTTCATCCAGAGACCCACAACTTATAATATTTACATTATAAACTGCATGGATCTGTAGTGCGAGGATAGGCAAAGCCTGGCACTAGAAGCTAATGATAATGAACCCCTGAGTGTTTAGGTTCAATTCTCCATTGGAATGGCCCAGAGCGACTCCTGTCAGGTGCAAATGTTGAGTGACATCTTAAACGCACTACAATTTAAGAATTTGTAGTTGTAATAAATGTTAAATCTGATTCTGTTGTCACATTTAGTGGTGGTACAAAAGTTTGATCTTCCGCTAGTGACATCTCAGTGCTGACCCCTGTATGTAATGACCGTGGAGCCCCAGGATTTCTTTGTGTTAATTAACATTAAAAAAGACAAATTTAATGGAAACTTGACTCCATTAATAATAAGAATTTAGATTTAGAGTTATATTGTTTAAATGCACATATTTTTATTCTCACGCTCACCTTTTATATTTTATATTTTACTAAATGTGTATGTTTGTTAGAGACCCTCTTGTGTGACCTGGACAAACATCCTTGTGCTCAGCTCAACACAGTGCCTTTCAGCCAATCCAAGGTTTTAATTCCTTTTCGACTGGTGGCCCTTTCAGCTGTGTGTTTAACCATCTCACATGTGTGCAATTATTGGTCAAATCGATTTATAGCTCACTGAGTGATGCGCCGTACAAGGAAATAACTGCATCTCGAAGTGTACAAGTGTCATTTGTGAGCTTATAAACGCTGTGTTAATGACTAGCTCAGCTTGTGAAATTCACACAGCCTCCTCTCTTAAACAGCGTGTGTGCGACATGTCTGGTTCCAGCCTCTCTTTTCTTCCTGCTTCTCATACAGCTATGATACCTTAAATTACACATATTATTATTGTCCGGTGTGCTGCCAAGACTTTAAGAGGATCAAGATGAGAGGAGGGGGGCATTAAGTGAAAATAAACCCTGTGCTTTGAAGCCTGACCCAGCCTTTCCAACCAAAAACAACCGGCTGGATTTTTATCACAGCAGATCATGCAAAGAGGCTCCTATAAGAAAACATTTTAACTGAAGCAGTCTTGGCTTTGACCTGCCGCTCCGAGGTGATCCACTGAGGTAGATTAGCTCTCCACAGAGTTTCCTCCAGGCTTGTTTGGTTCACTCCAGAAATCCTTGTTGGTGGCCCACACTTGTCCTTCTGCTTCTGCCAAACAAACAGGAATCTTGACAAAGGATGTTGTTGCACTGCTCTTTTGTTAAGGTGGAAATGGATGCTCCTCCAGTGAACAGTTCCATATTGCACAAGTTTCAGATATATTCAACAAAGTGGAAGCTGTTTAGTGAAGCCAAAGAGGAGCAGCAGTCGGGTTAACCATAGCTACATCTATTAGCTAATGTTCTGATTTTACATTATCAACATTAGTATTAAAAGACAAACATCTGCCTAATTGTTATACTCCTTGCGGTATTTATCTAATACAACTTTTATTTGTTAGCTTTATGCACCATACTGAATAACTGCAGAGAACAAACACAGGCCCTTTATTTATTAGTGATTATCTTGTTTTCATATAACCCTGCAAGAAAGGTGAAAGTGCATTAAAAAAATGTCCATACTCTTATTAAAAACTTTAAGAGAAAATGATAAAGGAAAAGAACACAGTGTCAGTGCTTCAACTAAACTAAACAGCGTTATAGCTATTTTGTTTCAGTACCGCAGCCCATGGGTGCAGGTTATTGCGCTACAGCTATTAAATTGGTTTATGGGCCTATATGGTTTTATCTTATCATCTTTTCTGTCTTTTGTAATTTATATGTTCTAAGCATAATGCGTATGCCTCTACATAAAACAGGAGGCCATGTCGCTTCTAATCCCGAATCGGTCTTGTGCGTTTTGGGGCGCGCACACTCTTTATTGGAACCACACAGCGCGCGGCCTGCTTTAATTCTGAAGAGATGCGCGATGAATTTGGAGATGGATATGTGCAGCTCCCCGGTCCCGTTCAGGCCACCCAGCTGGACCCAAACCTGCGCCGCGAGCCATCGGTGCGATTAGAGGAAGGAAATGCGGGGATCCCAACAAAGGGCTCCATCATTAAACATAAATAAACGTAGGCTCCCAACAATGGCCCGCTGCCCGCTCCATATTCCGCACCAGGCAGTCATAGACGTGACGTGAAAATCCTACTTTGATCCGGTACATCCATACATCCATACATCTATATGCATATACATATAATTTATTTTATTTTATTAGCAATGACCCACGGTTCAAAGGTGAAGTGTCACGGTTGTGCGTCCACCGTTTGAAGATTTGTCTAAACCTTTGAGATTATCACTTTATTTATTCACTGATGCCCTATCCTCACGTACCGTATACAGTTGCTAAAATATATTTAAATGAAGCCTAAACCTACACTTAGATTTGTAATAATAATAGGCTAATAGAAAATAAACAAATGCTGCGCGTCTGTGATTGTTCGATCAGACACTGATGCCAGAATTCACTCTCGCGTTAATCCAGGCCGCTTTTGAGTTGTGATTGGTCAGGATGCTCTTCCTCGTGCCTCTGTGTGACATCACAGCCCTCCCGCCGCAGCCACGAAGCGCAGCCTCAAAGGATGCAGGACTTTTCCGAAGACGCACCTTCTCTTCTGCGCGCACACATATTTCACTTAAGTTGGACCAGGACTATGTCTCCCTGAGCCAAGGCACGACTTTAAGATTTCACGATACCACCCGGATGTACACGCAGTTATAGGTATCGGAACTAAACTGTTACGGAGATGAGTTGTGCGTAAAGGTGGTTGGTGGCTCAAGTCCTGTCCCACCTGCCGCAGCTGCACTGCTGGTCCCGATCTTGACTATGTGCCTGGTCTGGAGCCATGGAGGACGCACTGATCGACGTTGTGGGAGAAGGAGTGAAAGAGCACGAAGAGGACGGATCTCAAGACCAGTCCACCCCAGAGGCTCCCGGTGACTGTTCCACTCCCGTGTGCCCGCCACCCAAACCCAAAGGACCCACGTCCGTGAAGCCGCCATACTCGTACATAGCACTGATAACTATGGCAATCCTTCAGAGTCCAAAGAAGAGACTGACCCTGAGTGAAATCTGCGACTTCATCAGCCACCGCTTCGCTTATTATCGTGAGAAATTCCCCGCATGGCAGAACTCCATCAGGCACAACTTATCGCTCAACGACTGCTTTGTGAAGATGCCACGGGAGCCTGGCAACCCTGGGAAGGGCAACTACTGGACTCTGGACCCCAACTCTGCGGACATGTTCGAGAACGGTAGCTTCTTACGAAGGCGTAAACGTTTCAAGCGGCAACATTTCCGATTTGAGGCGCTGAAGGAGCAGGCTCTGGAGCACAGCGCGTTGCCCGGATTTACGCATGCAGCGTACGGGTTCGGAGCTGGGGCTGTGCCGCTGCCCGGACTGGAGTTGTACCCTTATTTCCAGCACGCACCGTCAGCGTGTCCTGCTTCCATCCCACCCGTCAGCAGTCTTCTACCAGCGCTGTCCAGCTTCTTCTCCCGAGGCGCGCTCTCAGCAAAGGCCCTGCTGCACACGCAGCCTGTGGCACGGTGCACACCATACTCCACTCCACTGGGCCCTGGCTACTGTCCCCCGCTCTTCTCCCCTGCGGCTCCCCAACTTCTCTCGGTGCAGGATTATCACAAAATCCAGGAAGAACGTATTGTGGCAGCTTTGCCAAAACAATGACGTGCGTAAACAGACTTTTCTCAGGTAACGGACTTTATCGGGACTGCGCCTCTCGTTGATGACCCAAAAAAAACGCTGTAAATAGAGACACTTTCTACTTTACTTTCTTCTCTTGAAATTCAACTGTTTTATTAAAATATTTAAATTTAGCATTCTTTTCCTAGCCTTGTCTAAAAAAAATACAAAATAAAGTTGAACATTTAAAGCTTCTTCTACTCTCAGCATTAATTTATTTTGTGCGTGAGGCACACATTTCATTTGTCAATTTTCACTTGTCATGAAGACTATCAATTAGGCCTAAAATGCCAATGCGAAATGAACGAGTTGCAAATGCATAAACCTAACACACTTAGATTAAACTCGAGGTGAAGCGTATGGTTCTGCCCAAACCATAGTCCATAGATCACATTATGTTTTACAGATGGAAGAGAAAAGCTGAATTACGGGGAGTCCTTATTAATATGTTTGTCTCTGTCCATGTCGCCATTGTCCTGCCGAACACGTCGCGTGTCAGGCTGTCAGAAAAGCCACACGTGACATGACACGTTCAGGTGCACATCGGTTCCGGTGGATTAGTGTGTGAAATCTTGATGCTGCGCTCCGTGTGGCCTCAGCGCTGCAGGCCTCAGTCAGGGGCCAAATGTGCCTTTACTAAATATGTCGTAAATCGGGGTAATTTACATTTCGCTATGTCCTAACGTGTCGTATTTAGGGCCTACTCTAAAGATTATTTAATTTCATATTTTAATCACGTTGACGCAATATACGGATTATGTGAAACAAGCAGCATATAGCTAAAACTCACTCTCTGCTACTAAATCTTCCAATAAATCCATTTGGATGGATGCATTTGCACAAATATATTATGTACTGATCTTGTCATGTTTTAAAATCAATTATACCTTCATACAGTTTTTGGCATATGTTATTATTATACAAACATAGGCTATTTGAAACATGCTTAAATAAGATAAAGATAAAATACTGTAGGCTTTTTAGAGACACAAGCGACTCATATCAGTGCCTGATTTTGAAATATGTTTATATGGGATATTAATAGTTCCATGAATTTGTATGAAATAGAATAATGTACCTATTTTATAATGTATAAATAAGATTTAAATGAATTACCCCAAACAACATTTCGTATAGCTTAATAATAAAATGTATTTTAAGCAATGAAGAAATATTCACTCTCTCACTAATCATATGTTTTTCCCTCTCATAATTCGTCCAGTGTGATGTATTTTCCCTCTCAGTTCCAGTCTGGTCCACGCAGCAGAGAGACAGTAGTCCAATAATTGCATGTTCTGAAGCATGGAAGTATTTATTTAATTCTGCCCTAAGCTTGGTTTAGTTGGATTACGCAGCCGAGGTCCACACCACACGCATGGGCTCAACTCTATCCAAATGAAGAGATCGGTACCTGATGGGACATTCTTTCACAGAACTGGGCTCAACTCAAATTCACTCTGGTTTTGAGGTTTGTGGAACTCAACCAAAAATGTAATATTTGAAATGGGTAAAAAGCCTGGTCAAGATAATTCAACAATTAAGTATTCAACAGTAGCAGCAGTTTGCAAACCTGCGTGGATTTAACATGTTTTAGATACAGTCTGATAGGAAATGTGAAAATCAGTTTATTGTTTTATAAATTTGTGCAGAAATTTGTGCATTTGTCCAAACATACAATGGATTAGATTTGTGATCTTGCAAACCTAATAAATGAAAAGGCTTTAGGTTTTATCATATTCACATTTGTATATACACAAATACAAAACAGCAGCACCATTTAACAATGTGCTCCATAGCATACGCCCTAAGCCAAAACCGCCGCTCATTGAGCAAATAACAAAAATACACACAAGTTGTGTCGGCCTATTGATATGTTGACAGCCATAAAGGAGCAGTGTCATAGCTCTGGTATATTCTGTTTAGTCACATATATGTCATAAAATGTTTTCAATCTTTACAATTTCTAATCTACCACATGATTTATACACACCGTATATTGTATATATGAGTGAATCCAGGAAATGTTGCTGATTCGTGTGACATCCTTGTTGTCACTAAAAACAGTATGTTTTAGTCCGTGAGCTGTAAAAACTGACCCCTTTGGAGTTAGTGACTTGAATCAAGGTTTTCATTATGCCAAAATATAGGGCTTTCAATAAAATAAAGTGTGTTAAGTCATTCTGAGTTTCTCTTATCTGACCACACGAGGGACAAATCAGCAACATTTCCTGGATTGGGCCATATTTAGGCTACATAAACATTAGCTCATAAGTATTATCATGATTTAATTTAATTCTTAAAATTAAATCTTTGACCCTGCTGTTATAAATGTATTGCATTCATTCATGATAATACATTTCATTCTTTAATTTGTTTTCTTGTTGCAAAGTAAAATACAAATGTTATCAGGGCTCTTAGATTATGCACAAATCACAGTATCCAGTAATAAGATAAGATAATACTTTATTGATCTCACAATGGAGCAATTCACTTGTTACAACAGCTCACACAGGGGGGTGCAAAAAGTCAGGAAATGTGCCATCAAGAAGAAAATGAGTTTGTAAAACAGGTAATAGTAATAATACTAAAAATAGAATAAAAATAAAAAATATAGTAATGTCTCTTAGCATCTCTCTCTAAATAAACTATACAAGCATATCACAACCTATGTACTGCATTGTTGCAAAATATCATTTTCAATTTATTTTCAAATTAAAATATTTTTTGAATATTGCAAACCCTGTCTATACCAAAATCGATCACTACTTTGAACCATTAAAGCACTTATTTTTTTGCAGCTGACAGTGTAGTGGCTGTGGCAGAACACTTCCCATCCCCAGTGCCTTGGGTTCAAGTCCCGGCTAAAAAAAATAGCTGAATATCTCTCTCTGCTCTTTACCCTCTTTTACCCTGTGCTGTCTAATCAAATAAAGCCTACAGACCCCTCATAAAGTACAATTTTACATATATACTTTATATATAAGCGCTTCATAGGGGAGTGTTACCTTCGGGTGTTGGTATAAAGAGAAGCACACACTGCTCAGTGTGTCCAGATGAGCTGTGAGCGAGACCTCTGTTTCTAATGAGCTCCAAAGACATTTGATGAAGTAAGTCTCCCGAGGTGCTGGAAGGCTAGGATTAGGACATGGATAAACACTGAACACTGTAACAGCGACTGATTGGCAGCCAGAGAGGGGAGTCGGGGTCAGCGTCTGGGGAGGGGAGTCCATGCACCTGATAAAATAAGCACAGCAGCACACACTCGAGCTATGTGTGGTGTTGGACTAGAGCACATCAGTTTTCATTCTCAGAGCAACAAGACGCCTTAGGTCTACTCTGTGCGTCAGTGATTGTGACATTCACATTATTAATCTTCATTACCAAGTTCTAAGGTATAACCATTTAAACTTTTTATTCTCTTCCATTTTCCATTCAGAGAGACATAGTCTGTAAACGTCATTGTGTGTGGTTGAATGTGTCACGAGAGAGAAGTTTAGAGATAGTAAAGACCCGATTGACTGGTGATACGAATATATGTTTATGTGAGGAGGAAAGTTCCACTATGTCTTCCCACATTCTACTGCCTCTGTGTGGACGTCATCTGTGAGGCGTCATAATTCATCTTTCTCGGATCTATAGCTCTTTGTGGGAATAGTGTGAGGACTCAGTCAGAAGTCCGCTCATGCTGAACAGTGCTGTAGAACTTTCTTTCTCCACTGCCCACGCCAAACCAAACAGGCAAGACAACTCATCACTAGAGCTCCATCCAGGAACCCAAACTTCCAGCAAAGGTTTGACCAAAAACTCAATGACATTTTAAACAAGGTAGATAACATTTTAACCCAAAAACATATGTCCTCTATTTTTGAAGAAACATTTTCTCATATTCACCTTTCTCTCATCACGGCCTACGAATGGCTGGAGCTTATCTGTAACAATGGCCCTTAGAGATATTTTGGGTCAGTCAGCCAGAGTATCGGTTCCACAATTTATTTCACTGATGTGATTAACACTAACCACTTTACCACAGACCTTACACCTCCCATGCCCCCATTATCTTACTCCTGTTGTTAAACTGCTGGCCGTGCACTGCTGTGGTGGAGCTGTGGAGCATGTGCAGGGCAACCCGTCATCAGCTTTGTACGTAACCGTAGACACTCAAAGTCTGGGTGGTGCTTGTCGTTCATCTGAATGAAGACTTGAGTCATAATCAAATGGATAAAAAATGTGCAGCTATTTCGATTACCCTATATTGGAGAAAGTGGTGCGCTGCATTGTGGGAGGAAACAATGTCTGTGTTGTTTCAAGTGCTCTGAAATGCATCATTTGAAACACTTCTGAGGCATTTTCCACTCTTTTTGCAGTGCGTAAAGAGGCTGCCTCACAAATCATCTGATTGCTAGCCATCAATTTGTCTTTGTTTTTCACAAGTCAGATTGTACAGCTGAGAGGTTGGATAGCAGACATCCTGAGGTATTGTGGTTTTAGGTTATCATGTGTGAAGCTGACACCTTTCTGCTCAGGCGGGTCCGAGTGCTCACTGGCTCACATCCACTGTACGCTTTCACTCTTTGGAGTTTGCTTTTCCTGGCAGGACTGATCTGCCCTGCTTTGGGGAGTTTTTCAATTATAAATCTTCCAACCTTTTTTCGCTCTTCTCCCCTTTGACTCCCTTCTCTGATGGGTCGTTGCTTCACCTGCTGCCAAGCATAGTAAAACACGCTGCTGCAGGTCTCGTGCCCAGCAGTTTACTATACCTTGGCACAGTAAAGAGATTTTTTTTTCAGGGACCCATTCTGTAGTCTCAGTGCCAACACATGGCTGTGACATATAAGGGGATAGCCACCCAAGAAGCAAGGTGATCTCAACCACTCATGGACTGTGAACTTGGGGATAGAGGCCACAATAAAATCAAAACCAAAAGGAAAAATTGCATAAGAGGAAATAAACAACCATCTTCAGAACGCAAACACACAAGTAATCAAATAGCACTGCGGGAGAACTCAGTAGGTGGCACTGCTTCCACCTCTCATTCTCTCTGGTGTCCTGCTGTTCTTGCTGCACCTGGCAGCCTCATGCCTCTCAGCCCTAAACACTGACTGGAGAATTCTCTGCTTGGAGAATGGAGCAACCTCAGATGCACAGGCAGACAGTTAATATTTTTTGTGAGATTTACTTAAAAAATGGAGAAGAAAGCTGCATTATGTGGAGGCTTATAGCCGGTGGCAACGCTTGGCACTATCGCCTCAAACAATAAGACTCCGGGTTTGACTTGAAAAGAAATATCACAATAACAATGTATTTGACGATATAATTGACAACAGATAAAATATTTCAAAATCCCAGCTTTATGGCCATTTTTCTTTTTTTCTTTTAGCGCCATGCCAATTTCCTTGCAAATTTGATCTACTCAAGTAACATACTGTATATCCTTCAGTTCATTTCATGTTTTAAGCAGCTGCCACTGGCCCTGACTTCAGTCAAAATCCCATTTTGTGCACATGCTAATTATATCGCATCCACAACAATATAAAAAATGACGACGCTATCTAAAACTCATACCTGTATCGAGATATGGCCCAGCCCTACTTCTGACCATGAAACTTCCTCAAGATCTGCAGAGATGGTTTCACAGGCGCTGCACTGTGGTTGTAAGATGGGTCAAATACAGGACAAATATCCATGAAGACAATTAGGGCTTCACGATATGATACGCATCCCGATTCAGGGTCCATAATACAATACATATTCCAAAGAAACTGAAGAAAAATGATCTCATAGGTACAATTAATAGTTGTTTTTACTTTGCTAAATATGTTCATCAATTGAAACCTGAAATTGCAGTAGTTAGTGAGTGTGTTGTGATGTGTTATGAATAAACCATGGGGTAAAACAAGCAGATCATTCACTTTCTTTCATAATTTGCATATATACAGGTGCCTCGATACGATATGCGTATTGTCAAGTGCTCTGTAGCGATATATTGCCGATACGATACATTGAGCACAGCCCTAGAGACGATTAAGTCAATAAATAAAAAATATAGTAGTAGAAGATTTTCTGCCATGTATCAGAGTCAACTTGAAATACCGGACAATCCTCAACTAACTCAGTTATCACGGGAGGTACACAGTGACAGAGTATACCTCCCACGCAGATCAATAAGATCATCTCATTTCAAACCGTCAAATTGATTCATTACTGCTGGAAGTGTTTTATTTTATACACTTAAATGGGAGAGCGCGTTAAGGGGGGCTGCTTGTAGTACTCAGATCTGGAGAAAACTTACCCTCTACTTACAGACCCATTGTGATCAAAGGCAGTAGCAGTGTGATGTCACCCACGGCAGCCCTTCACTCCCTCATTGCACTAAATGAGACCCATTAGCCATGCAAACACGGGCGAATACGTCTCCGTCATCTCATCAAAAGCCAACCAGGAAGTACAATTAACATCTGCTCCAAGATGTGTCAGAGCGGGGTCAGGCTGTGTGCATCGGCTCATTACTGTACAGACTGGGGCCTAATGGATGAGAGTCACTTTACCCCAGAATGACCAAGCCTCCCACACCCGCCAGGGCCATCACATCTGAGCACATCTGAACACACGCCAGCTAATAGCAACTTCTTTCTTCTTATTCCCCTCAATAACATCTGCAGTGGCATATTACAACTTGGAAATGGGTTTTAAGAGGGGATCGGGGAGCGGTGCCAGAATGGGAAAAACATGGATTGGCTCTATGGAGGCAGATTATGTGGGCATGCCAAACCTCACGCTTTGTAAGAAACAAGAAAAAGAGCCCTTTTTACATTAATGCTCGGAGCTGGGGACCAACCACATAGAGGGATAATCAAAAATCCCACCCATTTTCAAACGATGGCAATTCCAGGCGGCCAGTTGTCACCTCATACAAACCACTCTCCTTTGTGCCTTGGGTGTCACCGGAGTGAAAAACACTGTACAGGGCTGTGAGAGCCAGTGCGCCACTTTTTATCCACACTGTAGGTCCGTGTAAAGCCAATCCCCAGCCTTGCAAACATCCTGTAACGGCAGCGCAAATCCACTAATTCAGGCCTTTGTGTTGGGTAATGGTTGTTGTGCCGCGCTACATAGATGCGATATGATAGGATTGATTGCCGGGGACTGCTTTCTTGCACCGCCCTGCCACCCAAACCGTAGGACCCAACGAGCCGTTCATCCCATGCTGCCTCTGTTGGTGGTCCCTGGTGTAAGCTATATTTTCCCCTCACTTCTCCCTCTGCCTTCTCTCTTTTATAGCTAACACAAAATTGTTCCTAATTCGCTGCTGCCAGAGGGGGGTAATTTGCGGCTTTTGGCTGAGTGTCGCAAGCCCCAAATTTGAAAAAGCTGCCGCGTTCTGAAGGCGTTTTCTGTGAGAGGCGAGAGATGCGGTGAGAAAACAGTCCAAATCCAATCAAATGAATTGAGCTGAATGAAGAAAAAAAAAGCAAAACATGATAAGCCTCAAGCCTTATGTAATATAACTGTTTGCAATTTAGGCTTTAACCGCATATCATTATGGCTCTGCTAATAAAATGATAGTGATAATGTTTAGGAGATTCCAGCCTAATTACTAGTGTGTAAACAGTCTAATCTGGATATTTAGCTTGCAATCATGTTTTATTATCTCTATGTTGCTAATAAGAATTCCTTGTGTTTTGCAAGTTCAATTATTGCTTATGGCTGTCTACTATACATGCTAAAGATGTTATCTCCAGGTCTGAAATCCTGCTACACCTTCAAGCCTCTTTATTTTTGTTTCATTTTCTCCGTGCTGATACTGGAAAGATGAAAGTGTCTGGATGTATCTTCGCGCACAGCCCAAGAGCTGAAGCAGGGACTGTGGGTGTCCCGTGTGGCCTCGTCACTTCTGAAGCCCTGAGAGGCCTTCATTCATTTTGATTAATGGCACCTTCCTGGTTCCGTCCCATCCTCGGTGGTTCCTCTCTCTTCAGGGAAAGCTCTCATGGATGTTTTTTTTTTTCATCCCACATGGTTTTTCACTTCCACAACAGCACGTCATTACCCGCGTGTTTAAACACTTAACTGCTACAAAGAGGAGGAGGAGCGAAAAAAACACTCGCCGGCAATGAACAGTTCTACATTAACTGTGTATCACTCAGGGGAGCGGTAAAGGCTGCCCTGGGAGCCAAATGAAGTACATAAATAAATGTGGCTGTTGTCACATGTCTGGCATGTCTTGAGAGGAGTCGAGTGAGGAGGGCGGCCCACCATGTTGAAATGAAGGGTGATAAGTTTGGGCGGCCTCGCTGAATTAGACGCTACAAGTTTGCTTTCAGCCAGTGAGTAATGAGGCCAGGCCTGCAGTGGGATGAATCCAAAACACGAGAGGAACGTGTTATAGAAGTCAACCACAGTTTGACGATGACAATGGTTAGGGAAAGATCACAACAGGGGTGGGCTCTTATTTCATATAGATCTTGTGATAAGGCTAAAGCTATTCCCTCAGAGACATGCATTCAGAGAAGTCAATCTAGCACACTCCAGAGAAAGTGATCTGCTGTTTATAAAGACTTTGTCTGTACAATAAGTTCACATCTAAGACTTATTTTGCTTTTAAAAAGTAAACAACCTTTGAAAATCTGGCCACTTTTATGAAGAACCTTTTAGCCATTACACGTTGATTATTTCAGTATGGTCCAGTCAGGTCAAATTTTATTTGGATCAATGATAATCTATGAAACTCCAGGAAAAGCAGTAGCAGCTGCACAACTGTTTTTCCATCTTAAAGGCATTGATCAGTACGAGCCCACAGAGGCAGGCAGGAGGGGAATGAGCTGTGTACCGCGGCTCAGAGGAAGCTGCAGGTGTGGGGAAGAGAAAACACCATCACATCTCAAGTCAAACAAATGGGTCTCGGCTGATGGAGATAGATGGAGGGGTCAGCATTCCAGTCTAGGTTGGAGATCGGCAATGGCCTCAGGTCCTGAGTCTGAGGGTGCTGCCGGGCCAAACATCTGGAGACACCCGCGTCGCAGCCTGGACGGAGCGGGATGAGCTGAGGTCAGGGGAGAGGTGAAAATGTTAAAGGAGCACATTGTTTATCTTCTGAGGCTATGGAGTCCAGCAGAGGAGATACCCACAAGTGAGCTCCCTCGCTGAGAAAGTGTTCTTTTTGTCTTCATGTTGTGGCTTCTAGGTTGAAAAACAGGAGATGAGCGAGACTATCACAAAGGCATAAAAAGCTATTTGTGTGTTAGATGTAGTGTTACCTAAGAGCCTTGTTTACGTAGCTTGTTTAAGACATTTTGCTTTTGAGACTCCCCATCCTGGAGAAATCACAAATCTTTTTATTTATTTATTTTTGATGTATTCAGTTACTTTACCTCTGCTGTGTAGAGAAGCAGTTTGTCCATAAAGTCCTCTCCTTCACTTTGTTTTGAGACCCAAGATAAGAGACATTTTTTATTTGAATATTGGCTACAGCTGTGTAATATCTTTGTGCTTGGAGACAGCTTTTTGTTGCTTTTGCAACACTATGTGACTGATTGATATTTTTTACTGTCTACAAACAAAAGCAAAACATTTTCTGCGTTGCAAATAATAAGAAGTATCCATGCACAAGACAAATGACTGCTGTCCTTGGCTGTATCTCCTTTTGGGATGTGTTAACCTTACTCATCAGACTGACACGATGGAGGCAGCTGGAGGTCAGAGGCAGCAGTAAACGGGCTGACATTCTGTAACCCAGTGCGCTGCCATCTTTCAGCGAGCATACTTCTAACTGACTGCTTCAAATTTCAGCTCATTTTTTCTCTCTGTTCTTCCCCAGGAGTCCCATAAAACAGTGTTTTTTCTGTTAGTCCGGGGATGAGTTGAAGCTCATAAAACGTGTGCTGGGAGGGCACTGTGAGGTCTGTGTTAGGGCTGTGGCAGCAGCTCTGGTGGTGCTGTACAATATAAAGTTGTACACCTCGGGAGTACTTGATCCCTGCGAGGAGTGCACGGCCCAGGGAGGACACGCTCTGTAAATCTCCCCGTCTCCTGCGTTCTCTGGAGCGGCAGCCACAGCTTGTAAAAAGAAAAAAAGTGAAACTCATGACAGGTGCCAGAGTCAGGAATGTGGAAGAAGTCAATGATAAAATATTAGCACTTGTTTTCCCTCGTACTTACTTTCGATTGGAAGGTCACTGTAGAGGCATCCATGTACTTACATCATTTGGATTTGAAACAGAAAGCTCAATCATTTCACAGTGAAAACAGAAAATCCAATTTGATAACTTCACAATGACACTCGTTTGGCTTTTGTTGGCGTGCTGCGAAATCATCTCCATACCCAAAATAAAAAATAAATCATGGAAGCGCCCCCCGGATCTCAGAAAGTGCCAAAGAATGGTGCTCATCGAAATGAAATAATGGAGAAATACAGTATAAAGAAAGAGCCGAGGCATTCAGGTTATGTAAATTATGAATTTATTTAATCTACGGCAACACATTTCCACAATATGTTCTGTCTTTAATTTTGAAAGAAGAATATTATGTTATTTATTCACAACTTTTTTTTTAACAAGTAAAAACTAGGGCTGCAAGATTAATCAATATCAAATCGACATCGCAATTTTAAATATTGCAATTGAGGGTTTTTTCCCCCAGCGTTTCATGAAGCTGAAATATAATAAATTAGTACTACTGCAATGCATAAAAGCAGTTTTAGAAGTATATTTTGCTGACAGTACTATGGCTGTGACAATAAACAATAATATTGGTAACCGCAATGAAAAGACGACACGATGAGTTGATTGCAGCATTTTTTTTTTTCACAATTGGCATCATCGCTTCAGAAGACAGTTCAGCAAGAAGTCAGTTCAACTACGGCAGATAATTACTATGATAACATTGTCAATTGCAGAAAATGTCTCCAAGGAAATTGTGAGACTAAATTTCCATATCATCTCATGCTTAGACAATACTGAATTGGATACAAAATTATATTAAAATCGCGAATCGTTTTTTGTCAAAATCGTGCAGCCCTAACAACAATGAATTGAATCCTTTGACTGTTGCTCTAATGTTCATTCACAAAAGCACACATGGACATTGAGTGTCCGCCTGGCTGGGCCCACACTGGTGTGTTTTTGCTTCTGATGGCACTGGGCAGGATTTATTTGAACAGATGTGAACCCTTGGTGCCAGCGCTGACCTCAGGACCTACTTGGCTACACTGCGGCTGATCTTTCCGCCTTGGAAAAATAACTCTCCATTTAACAGACTGACCCGCGAAGCCGGCGAGGATAATGTCCCCTGGAATAAAGGCTTTGTTTCCACTCAGTATGTTTTATAAGAGGACGATGGTAGTGCCTCGAATGTGTCCTCGCCAGTAATGTCCAGTTATACACGGCAAGAAGTGACATTTTGATAAGTGGATTCAGAATATTTGAGTTTTTTATTTTGAGTAATTTTGACTTGCCAAAAACAATTTCTTGCACTAAAATGAAATAATAAATCAAAATGTTCTTGAAATGATATGCTTTTTTTAATTGTAAGTGCAAAATACTTGTTCCATTGGCAGATAATTTTACTTGGCAAGGTCAAATATTCTGAATTCAAGCAAATTTTACTTATCAAGATATCAATTTTTGCAGTGTATGGAGACGCCCAGAGACTGTGAAGGTCTTGGTTAAATGAGAGTATTGTATTGTATTGACTATTTAATAATCATAATAATACAGTATATTAGTCTCAAATAATGCTTCCCTGAACACTTGCTTTAAATTGTTTATGCATCATTTATTATTCATTTTAAGTTGTTGGCAGACTGACAAAAGCTACAGTGCAGGAGTATGCATGTTTGCTTTCCTAAAATAGCCAGTGCTGCACATCTTATATGACCTAACGGGGGAGTTTTAGGTTGGCCTCTGAGAGTACTTTCAGCGTCTTTAGAGTTCTTTAGCAGGTATTTGATCTCAGATGTGTGTATATCTCAAAATCATCTCCGGGTCCACAAGTTCTATACTGCAGGGGCTGTTTTAATGCTGCTTTACAGTTGTGCTCATAAGTTTACATACCCTTTTAGGTTTACATACCCTTTTAATATTTTGGCCATTTTCCATAGAATATGAATGATAACACAAAAATCTTTTTGTCCACTCTTGGTTAGTGGTTGTGCGAAGCCACCTATTGTCAAAGAACTGAGTTTACTATTTTGAAGAAGAAGATGAAGAAGAAGAAGGTAGAAGAAGAAGAAGAAGAAGTCACAAAGCGCATTACATGGGATGATTAACATTCACTCCAAACACAATAGTGGCAGCTGCTCTGGGGCAGACTGACTGAAGTGTGGCTGCCCACATCATGTTTTTAATACAATAGATACTAAAAAATTGTTTCATTTTGAAATCCTAATGAAACAGAAACTACTCAAATGTCCCTGATCTAACATTTACATGACCTTGCTGCCAACTGCCAGGAAAATTGTTCAGGAGCAAAGAAAAACTCACTTCAGCTGAAATACAGGACTCTCTGACAAAATTGGACTCTCTGGAAAAAAATTATATTTGTTTCAAGATGCACAATATGTAAACTTTTGATCAGGGTCATTTGGCTAGTTTCTCCAGTTGAAGCGTAAATTTTGACAATAAATGGCTGACATTCTGTTGGTTGCCCAAGGTCCCACTGGTCGCAGGTAAAATCATACAAACATTTGGGTCATGCAGGTCTTGTACCATTGCAACTGTAACATAAAGTAACAATACTTTGACCTCTGGATCGGCTCTATAGAACCATAGCTTTATTGAGCCATAGAAAGACAATAAAAACACAGTGTCTAACCTTATCACGGCACAGCAGCAGCACAGAGAACGCATTGTCAAACTCTGTCCTTGTCTTCTGTGAAATATCTGAGTTACAGTAAGCAGACGTCCAGTAAAACCAGAAGTTATATTACTTTCCAACTTTGATATACCGTCGTGGATTTATAACCTCATTGACTGAAAATGGAGGGTTTTATACCAAACAGGGCACGCATTAACAACAGAAAGCATGAGTTAAGGGAGTGCAGAGGTTGCCGACAAGGGCCATAAAGGCGTTGGATTTATGTGACGGTGCGGCCCAGGCGGGAGGTCAGAGCCGGAGTGAAGCGTGGAGGGTCGACAGGGATGAACACACCGCAATGTTTGGACAAAGGACAGAGGAGAGCAGCGCTAATTCATACCATGCTAATTGGAAACAGAAGAGGAGTGCACCTGAAGCACTGGGGATGGACGGGGTTAGGGTCAGTGTCAATGGCACTTCTGTTGTCCTGGGCCCCGGCTTAGTGTGGGGGTTAACCGAGTTTCCACGAATTGTTGACACTTATGTAGAACAACAACTAACCATTATTTAGGTAGTCGATTCATTGGACGATTATTTTTACCATTAATCAATTCATCGTTTGGCTTCAAAAAGCATAGTAGGTGTATTTTTGTTAAACCTTTTGCCACATGAAGCTAAAGTGAGGCCTTTTGAGGATATCATGACAGAGTGTACAGTACTTAGGGTTAATGTCTGTTTGCTCTTAGTACAAGTTTCACAATATGTTTTTATTTTTATTTGACACGTATTAAACCAGGACAGTCCCACTGAGATTAAGAATCTCTTTTTCAGAGAGTGCTGGCTCCTTATGAGGGATATAGGGGTGAGAGATTTTAAGTTTTTCTTCTTGTCAAGTTTTTTTGTATGGAAATAAAAAGAGAGTGGGAAGAAAAAGTTTGTATACAGTATTTATGTATTTTCTCATTTAACTTTTTTGTATAGTGTGTAAAAAGATCTGGAAGAAATCAATCAATCAGTATGTGATCATGCCGTTCCTCATTTGAAAGTGCCTCTAGAATTCAGTCTGGGATTGTGAAAGTTTTATATTTATTTCCAAACTGCTTTTATCATAGGATCTGGCATTCTGTTCTGATTGGGTAATGGTCAGGAGATTCCTCTCATGTCTGGGTCAAATATTTGCAAAAATCTTATTTGCCAGATACCTTTAGAGACAGAATAGTTTTCAATCAAAAAAATGTGATCGTAGGGCAAAGATTCTTCAGTCTTCATCTGTACTCTGTAGTTAAAGTGTAGGACATTTCGATAGTCCAAAGATCGTCATCAGCTTAATAAAGACTTGAACACGTTTGTGAGCCTCTTAAGGGTAAACCAGAACATTTTGATGTAATTCTTGCTCTGTCTGAGTCTGAATCAAATACTAAATTATATTAACTATTCAATCGATTAGTTGAGTAGTTGTTTCAGCCCCACACCTATGTATGTTCCTCAAAATTCAAATCAAAGAGGTGCCGTTTGGATCATGTACTTTCTTTTTTTATTCCATGGTTATTCAAAATGGCCTCTGTTATGTTCATGGGATACCGTAATGAATTCTGAGGATAGGTAAGGAATACAAAATAATCCGTCCCTTTAGATTGGTGATGTAATTCCTAGTCTGTGAAACCTTCATTAACAATGGTAATAAATTCTATTCTGAAGTAATCAGAATCCCTGTTGTCATAACTTTGATCAATGGTAGGAGTTTTCTATCTCTAACCTGTCAATCAACCCGCACATTCTCCATCAGAAATTACTAAATCAAATGCAACCTTTTTTTTTTTGAAGATATTGGTGTTTGACACTGCACTGGTAAATGGAGGACGGGGTCAGTGTCAAAGGCCACCTTGTTGTCCCGATCCCAGTGCGGTGTGTGTTTTGATAGCGGCACTAGACTTCTGGGCCGATCCGTTGCAGAATTACTCTTTGAGATTGTCGGAGGGTCATGTTGTTGTGACAGAGCTAGTCCGGGACCACCCTGCTTTCGTCCCACACCGGCACACGCACGTACGACACGCTGGACCTGGGCCGTCTCAGCTTCTTGCTAAAACAAATATGACAGCCTCCTCCGATAATCACCACACTGTGTCTGCACTGAGTCATCGCATCCGTTAATTATCAGGCCGGCCATATGAATAGACACATTGATTTCTCGAAAGCCGCTGACTGCGTGATGCCTGTAGTGTTTCAGTGAGTGATGGTGTACTCAGATGTTGGCTGTGACTGGGGTTTGGCGTGCGGCTAAAAATGAAGTCATCTTGGAATTTCAAATGGAAAAACATTGCTTGATGTGCTTCATATCTGCTGGGCCTGGTTGTAATCGCAGGGGGTTATGCTCGAAGCTGAATGGTTATTCACATTTGTGCGGAAATAATAGAGTTGCTGTTGCGGCCCACAACCTATAAAAGAAAAAATGTTTAGTTCTACTGTGTATCCTGACTACAATCCTACGATCCTTGTTTACAGACGAAGGCTGTAATGGTTGAGGTGATTATTATTATTGTCCTAGTTGGGGAATTTGTCCTCTGCAGTTGACTCATCTGTCAATGCTGTAGGACAACCTGTAAGGAGCAGTGGGCGACCACAGAGAAGGGCCGTGGACTAGGGGCGGGAAGTCTGACAAAAGTTAATATCCCTTTCTGGGGGACTTTATTGATAGAGAAAAGGACTTCACACATAAAATCCTTAGGGCACCCAATGTTCATAGATTAAGAAATCCTGCACACTGCCTGACTTGCAAAGATGTCCTAAATAAATATACTTTAAGACTTTATTGATAAGAATTAAGCAATATTTTTGTAAACCATCCAAAATGAGCGTGCACATTTCACTGGGGCGACAGTGGCTCAGATGGTAGAGCGGCTTGTCCTATGATCGAGAGATTGGGGTTCAAATCCCGGCTCCCACATGTGCACACTGTTGTTGTGTCCTTGGGCAAGACACTTCACCCCCCCTGTGAATGTGTGATGATGGATGGAAGGGCCCATGGGGGAAAATGGCAGCCTCGCTTCTGTCAGTCCCAGGGCAGCTGTGGCTACAGTAACTTACCACCACTGAGTATGGAGTGAATGAATAATGCAATGTAAAGTGTTTTTGAGCGTCCAGAAAAGCTATATAAATCCAATGCATTATTATTATTATGCACGTCCATGTTGCTCAGTGCAGAAATAACACTTTATACCCTTTTTTCAAGATTACTCTGCTTTTTTTCACCCACAGTTTTTGCTGATTGTCTTGGTGATTTCTTGTTATTATTGACAATACTTAATATTATAATTATATATATTATTAATAATCAGTTGGGTGTGTCAGCCACGGACAACTGCCCTGAGGAAGCTGTACCGGATGGGCAGCAAAACATCAGCATTTCCTAATAGTCCAGTTGTTTTTTTGTCATAATGTATTTATAATATTCCAAAACTCCCATATTATCTTGCAGATTATATATTGCCCATGGCTACAGGGACCCATTTTCAAACCATGAGCTAGGCTTGGTCAGGAGTACCTAGCTGGAGGTTTTAGCCTTTTTAAGCATGTTTTGATTTGACTGGGGAAACCAGAGCACTGACGGCCCACACAATTTGGAAATCAACACTGGTCAGTGTTGTACTGCTCTCCTTCCCTGCTCCGGACAGGTGCCTCAATGACTGTACTAACAATAACACTCACTCACATCGTCCAAATGTTTTTAATTTAATTTAATGTTTTATTATAAACATTAGCTGCTTGAGAGAAGTCCCAATCTTTTGCCCTGTCTTGTGCTGCTACTGGAACCCATATCTCTTCAGCTATGGCCAGCTTTGCTACTACACCGTGAGTTGTGTCACCCTCATGGATAAAGTAATCAGAATGGTGTGTAGTGATGTGCTGTCAGCCTTGACCTATACAGACTTCACTGTTCTTGCAGGGTGAATAGATACATGCCCAAAGCCAGTCTTAAACTGTGGAGTGGGGAACATATGGGGAACATATTGGTGGCAGTGTTTTGATCACAGAAAAGTACAACAGGATTTAGATGTGGTCTGGGCTGCTTTGTTTCTCTTTTAAGGCGTGTCAGTTGTCTTCCTTGCTTTGGGTTATTTGAGCGAAACTCTTTTTCTGCTTTGTCACCCCCCAGTGATTGACATGCCGAAAGTCTTCACACACGAATGAGTGCATGCAAGCCATTTGAGAATGATAGCACCAAACCCTCCACAGCACACTCTACTTTAGTGGTTAGCACAGACGTTTGTCGCTGCGCACAGGCTTTTTCCACCTAATGTCTATTCTAAGGACTGTGTGCACTTCAAAGCCACCACAATCTGTCGACTTTCTCTCACGATTTGTCTCTCACACACGTCCTGTCTCTGCCTCACAAACCATGCACAAACAGAAACACATTGGACTGCTTGGGTTGGCATTCTACATAGTCTTTGATCACTTTTTATGTCGAGCATTCCAAGCCGAAGAGAGTCCAAATTTACCTTTGACATTGAAGAGTTTCATTCCTTGTATCCATTGTATACGTTTTGACAGACAATGTTTGAGGTCTCAAAAGATGAGCTAACACTAGGTTCATTGCATGTCAAAATACACTGGGTTATTATTTCCACACTGGGGCCGAGTAAAGACAGAGCAGCTGCACATCTTCATCTCATTGCCTGCTCCTGTCATGTTTACGCGCTGCACTTTTCTGCAGGATGCATGTGTTCAAAGGGACCACAGAACAAATCAGAGGCCCTTCCCGATGCTCCAATGGCCTGTCTCTCATTTCATATGGAGATTGAAGGCTCCGGGCGTCAGAGAGGATCAGGGGCCGCCCTGGGGCCTCTGTCTTTCCACCGCATCGGAGCCGGACCGTGGCGCGCACCAAACGGCAAGCCCACCGCAAGTGGCGCTTCCTCCTGATGTGTCTGTAGAGAGCAGTTATTGGAAAAGCCCCACAGACGAGGCCTGTATCCCTTGTTAGCTCAAGGTCGCGTGTGTGAGTCCACTGCGTGTTCTGGGTTTGGCTGCCTTTGAAAAGACATGACAGAGATGTAAAGGCTGTGAGCGTGGGTAGATGAAAAGTCCTGGAGAGAAGCACCAAGTATAATCAAGCATATGAATTATAAAAAAATAATTAAATATGAATAATTAATGATTATCTGGCAAATAAAATCATATTGTTTTGTTAAATTGTTTGAGAATTTATGAACTCAATTGCATGGTTCCACAATTGCAATTCTGCTTTATTCCATAGCTTTTTATTTTCTTTAGCTATTTCCATACATAAAATCCATAGAAAAAAAAAAAAAAGCTTTTTAGTGATGTTGCCATAACTTTCCCATTGGCCAAAGTGATGGCAGCAATTTGTTTCACATTAAAGATCATGTATAAATAAAGCGTGATGACTGAAATAATAAATAAATAAACCCTTTCGCTGCTTACATCATCAGTGACATCAGCTGGAGGCAGGAAATGAGCAAGAGAAATAAGATTAAACTATAACTAGGAATTATCAGTGTAAAACTACTACTAAAACACGTCGTTCCGTTGTGGCTTAAGGAACAAGAGCAAGAGGCATGACATTTGAGACGATAAAATAAGGTGTTTTCTGCAGTACTGCTGGTGGTCCGTGACTTGCTATCCAGTTTAACTACTAAAAATAAACTAGGGCTGCTGCATATTGAATATTCATGAATATCAAGTTGATATATGTCTTTTAATAACTCTAGTAAGTAAGTAATTTAGTAAGTACTCTACTTATGTTATTTTAAACATTTGGGAACACAAGGTATATAGCCCTCTTTTATACAAAAAAAATAGGCCTATATTGCACACACGCAAACACAGTGGGTCGCAGACTACTGCTTAGTCTGAATGGTGGTCCCTGGGACAGAACCAGTTGAAAACCCCTGGTGTACAGGAACTGTACAGGAACCATGAGTCCCTGCTCTGACAATTTGCTGAATGTCTCTCCCAACTCTCCAACCGCATTCACTCTGCGCTGTTCTGTCAACATGAAAATAACGTATAGCACTTTTGACACTGGTGATTTTGATTGGCTATTGTTAGTATTACTGTAATTATTCCTGGTCCTTCTCTTGTGCACACTTTTTCTTTGATGGAAGTCTCTGGCTTTTTATCTGCCGCAGATGTTTACTCACTCTTTACTATTGTTGGTGGTCGTCTAGTGATGGCAGCCATAATAGACAGATCTTCTGCCACGCTTTCTCTGGTTTATCCACAAATAAATGGGGAACAGGCCGGATATTTCCTCTTCTATTTTGTGTCTCATGAATTATACGTTTGGCTGAGACCAGGGCTTTCTGTTGCTGTGATGTAAACAGCATGTGTCCCGCTGTTGTTTTGATCTCCTTTGGTCTAATCGTGCTTATTGTCAAGCTAGTGTCTCCGTGGAAAGTTTTTTTTTTTCCTGCAAAGTGAAAAATCGGACATGCACATTGTTCTGAAGTGCATACAACGTTATATCTCACACCACAGTAGCGTGAATCAGGACTAAACATGGGTAAAACTGATTTCAAATTTGTACACTAACTCACAAAACAAAGGGTATTACAACCTAGATGCATAGATGCTACTTCAGAAAGTGTGCTAGAGTAGTATATTACTCACATTCACAATGTACAATTAAAATGACTGAAAAAAAGACATATATTGGCCTGGTTTACCGAGTTTAGCACACTTAGCATCAGGGGTGTGACAATATATCGATTTTCCGATATGTCGCGATATTTTGTGGCACGATACGATACTTTTTATGCTAATAGCGATACTTTTGATGACGTCATGCATATTAATTAGCGACGTCATGAATATTAATCAGGCTGTAGTGCTCCTCTGCTTTCACTATCAATAGAGGCCAGCAATGGTCAATAGTCAGGAGCAACGAAAAGGTTAACTCCCCCTTTTGAGGTCAACTAGAGGCTGCGTCCATTGAGATGAATGTGGAAACACCGGCTGAGATCTTCACATTTACGTCTGAAAAATAACATTTTATGCATTTTATATTTGTCTAATATAAAAAAAAGCAAATGAAGAGATTTTTTGCTGTAGAAGATTCACAGAGCGGACAGTTAATGTTTTAAAGTGGGCTAAAGTTAGCAGGAAGTTAGCATGTTCGGACCTCAATATAAAGTGTTTAGTCCGTCATAGTGACTTAATTTGATCAAATCCAAGATCAGAGTCAAATGCCCATATAACCGTGAGTAATTTTGCAGCTTCTTTTGTTTCATTATTGCTTCGTTTTTGAAGTCCAAACACCAAACACTGTTACACAAATAAATGACTTTGAATGATAGTGTTAATAATATTTTTACTTTAAATCAGCAATAGTTTACAAAGTATTGGATATAGAAGTATTGGTATTGTTATTTGAGCAAACTATTTTTGAGTTAAAGAGAAAGCAAAGCATATTCTTACCAAGGCCTGTCACATGAAATCATTCTAGGAAAATCTTACTCTAAATGTATTTCAATGTGTTACACACAAGCTGCTCTCCTGTAAGTATGTATTTATATATGCAAACTGAAAAACACATAGTAAAAATATAGTTATGATATATTTACATTTATTATTTATTTATTATAATTATAAATAAGATTAACATGTGTTTTTCTTTTCTTAATTTTAACAGGTACAGTAGGTTGTTTAAATGTAAATTAAGTTATCTGTCACTATTTAAGAATAAAATGAACAATGCATATGAAAACAAATATAAATCATAAACAAATATGGAGCGTGTCGTTGTTCATGAAGTAAAAATGTTGAAGAAGATTTAAAAAAAATTGGTAGTTTCTTTAAAAATAGTGATGACATCACATTTCATTATGTTCAATATATCGATTATCGCAGTATCAGCAAATCGCAAGGTTATCGTGATCCATGTATTGCATATTGTATCGAATCGTGAGGTACTTAGAGGTTCCCACCCCTACTTAGCATGTTTGGGTTGATGCGGGAAACCAAAGGGCCCAGACCCGGGGAGAACATACAAACTCCACACAAAAACACTCCACTTGGCCAGAGATTCTAGCCTTCTAATTGTGAGGCCAGGGTGCTATCTTCCCAGCCACTGATAAACTGCTGAGTCGAGGGCACTAAAAATACATTTACATGTATAATATAATTTAATACAGTAGCATTATTTAGTATAGTTCCGACTGTACAAAATAATGTGAGCGTTGATTGACACTGTTCTTCTGTCTAATGAAGCCTATTAAAAAAATCTAGAGTTGTACAGACAGATCAGAATCAGAATAGTCTTTATTGTCACTCACACACTAGGACTTTTCTTCGGTATACTTGTGCAACATGGAAACATAAACTTGTAATAATAATAAACTATGAAAAAATATGAAAGATTTGGTGTGGTTAAAGTTCAGATTCATGTGCATAGTTTGCAGCAGAACTTTGTGTACAGCTCTGGGTAAATTTCAGAGAGAGTAATTCAGCAGCTACATTGTCCACTGCCCATCCTGTGGTGAAATCTAATGTTAATGTTCCCTAATCCCCAATAACAGTGAGGTAACACTAAATATGTTGCACTTTATTATGAGAATTAGAATCTGCACAAAACATTAGGGATTAATACGCTGTCCACAATATATTTTGAGTGTGTGTTAAAGTGCAAACCATTTATTAGAAAAGAATATAATACAGTAAAAAAGTAGTGTTTTGCCATATTAAATGTACTGTAAACGTCTCCAGAGCTGGTCTAAAGTGGTGCCTGAATCACTTACTGGACCTCTTGTGTTTTAAGTTGAGTCTTCCTGCTGTAAAACGTTAGAAGACAGTTTAAAGTAACGGCTGGGGTCTGCTCCTGAAGAAGGATGTGTCGACTTAAGGATCTGTGAAGTCGAGATGGCAACAGCAGATCCATTTTCATATACAAGTTTCACATCAGAGCCATGTTTCTAATATTCCCACTTGTCCGTCTCTTTGTCGGCCCGCGTTAAGCCCATCACACGACAGCCACGGCCATCACAGCCAACATGACAGCACATGGGCATTAGTGACATTCGACGCTGATGGCAGGAGCCTGCGCAGGCCTCGCTGGGACTCCCATTCATGTGGTAAGAGCGGGGATTACCACTTGATCCAATCGAGGAGTGCGGGAGCGGACCGGGCCCGGGTCAGATCTGATTCTGATTAGACCCGTGTTGCAGCAGGAATAATACAGCCACCTCCCCCAAAGCCCAAAGCTGATTGTTTGTGTGTGTGAGAGCCTGCGACCAAACCGCAGCCTGGTGTCCTTTACAGAGAGAGAGAGGGGTCCGCTCCGACGGTTCAAACGCAGCGCACGGCCCCCCGCTTCAAAAGGATCCCCAATCATCGCACCCACTTACAGCCAACGGCGCATGTCACTTAATGTGGGCCACACCATTCATCAGTTACGGTGGGCTCAGGGGCCACGCATGTCCCGGCCGCAGCTCTTGAAGCGCACAGTTGGTCTGGTGGTGTTGTGAGTGAAGCGCACCCCCCCTCAGTCACTGTCCCCCATCTGCTGTGGAGACCGCCAACTCACAACATTCAACAGAACAGGGTTGTCTTTCTTCGTGCGGAGAGGATCGCCTGCAGTGGGGCTGAAGAAAAGACACAGCACGCACACTTTAAGCTTATGTTATTCAGGCTTATAGATACAGTACATAATAATTACCTCAGAAAGGAAAACAGGTGGGCCATTTGTCTATTAGTATGACAGAGTGAGTTTAATGAATACATTTTAATAGCTTCCTGGTGCATTGTGCTTCAAAATAAAATCTTTAAGTATTTATATCATACACACCCGATATGTTCCTGTGTTTATCTATACTATGAACTCAAATGTGGTTTTATGCTCAAAACCATTGATCTGAAGAAGGGGTCGAAAACCTGTTAGGAGTTAAGGAACTGTAAAGGTTCCCAATGAGAACATCCTGTGGAACATGCACCAGAGTTTGGCTAGAATTCTTTTTATACTAACCAGGGCACTGGCACCAACCTTACAAAGAAGAAAGAGGAACATTGTAGAGATAAACAGGAACAGAGCATGACCAATTATGTTGGTTGTCTCCATAGCAGTGTGTGGCACAACAAATTACAAATGCTTGAGAGAGAATCCTCCAGAAGATATGAGAGTTTAGGAGCACAGTTCATTCCAATTCTCTGGCTCTAAACGATAATGGGACTCATTCATGAATAAGTTCTTAAGTACAACTTAGGAAAAACTTAAGAAAAACTTAGGTCTGATTCATGAAGCATTCTTAAGAAGACAAAACTCTAAAAGAGAGATGCCTCAAATTCATGACCGTGACACTAAGAACACCACTCCCCTCATTATCAGGACATTTACATTATATTGACTATGGAAATACAGACATGCCCTTTAATCTTCCATATGCATGACAAGAGCACTCATTTACTCATTAACTCTCTGAGGTATTTAATATTTGTATGCTACTAGTTTTTTAAATACCATTCCTCTTAATGTAAATAGCCTCCTGTATCATGTAGTCTCTCCTCTGATTACGACAGGTGTGACTCAGAGCAGCAGCTATCGAGCTTCAGCCCTCAGCTGTGAAAGTCTGATTACAATAACTATCTCTGCTCTGTACCACCTCTGATCACTTTCATTATCTCAAAAAATATATTTTTAAATTAAATCATTTTTAGGAAAATGCTGCTCATGCTGTGTAACAATTTTTGGGTTCATTTTGACTGTGATAATATTCTCAAACTGCAGATTTTCTGTGCGTAAAGGTGGCCACACACTACAGGATTTTTACAGAATCTTTTGAGACTAAAATCTGTGCACATACACTTAAGGACAGACATGAGGACACACACACACACACACACACACACACACACACACACACACACACACACACACACACACACGCACATGAGGAGTCCCACCACAGATCATGCCATGAGAGAATGTTTTTATTGAGCCACTCCTCCTAAGACTAAAAATCTGGCTAAAAATCCTGTAGTGTGTCCAGCTTTAGAGTCCTCCTGACTGTTCTTAGGATTTGTTTTTCCAGACGAACTTTTTCAGCTAAGAACCAATTTTGTGAATGCCAAAAATGTCCTTAAGTTGGCCTTAAGAACAAATTTGTGCGTAAGTTAGTTTCACGAATGAGGTTCAATGTCTTTCTTTTGTATCAAGTGTCAAACTTACTATCAGCCTTTACCCACCAGGTTCTAACCCAAGTTTGTACATCATCGTAACTCCCTTGTTCTGGTCATCTTCATCCATCCTTGCCCCCTTTGGTTTTCTTCCATAAACTGCGTCTGAAACAGGAAGCAGCGCGCACACGCCTGCAGCACCTTCGCTCCTCGCACACAGAGCTGCGCATCTGTCCGCTGGCACCAGAACTGAGCCGGACTGCAAACCATTTACTGTCATCGCGCGCCGACATGTTGCCAAGGGCCATTAGTCAAGCCCCACTGCCTTTTGGTATTCCAGTGACAAAACGTATGTTCAGGTTGTAGCAGTGAAAATAAATGACACAAATGTGGCGGCCATATTCGGCTCTCCCCTCCTAAGAGGCAGATGGTGGCAGGAAGAGACCACACATCGTCTTTTCAAATACTTTCCCATGGACGAGAGCGAGGGCCAAACCGTGACTAAAACTTTGGTCCCTACCTCAGCAGCTGTGTGTGATTTTGCATTGTTTTTTTGACCCGTCTCAACACCTTGTTTTATGAGGCAGGGGCATGTTTAAGGCAGATTACGATGTGCACTGCCTTCCGTCGGAAACAATGCACTTTCCAAATGATATGTCAACAGCTACTTACATCTATAGCCGTGTTTGTCCGAGACACATTAGATTAGAATGTAATACTAGTCGATATAACATGTTATGTTACATTGACTTTTTCAAGCTTTTAACCATGTTATTATGTTGTTCCCTGTCAAAAACGTACCTGTAGTTGTTTTTCACTTCATTCACGCAGGTTTGAATTAATCCTGTTATTCATGTTGACGCTGCGCTTTGTTTTCTACTTCCTGGTACTATTATGTAATTGTTCAAACCTCCAAACTGTCTTGCACAGTTTTAAAGCCAGTAATCCAATATTGGATCAGTTCTGAGCGTTCTGTCTCATAGCGTAGACACAGCAACTCCATCACGCTACTAGCCACATGTTTAAATCAAAGCTAATTGTTTATTTTGACCATGTGATTCTCACTGTTGGCTGTAGGGGGCGCCCCAGGCCAAATCCTCATCAGCCCTGGTACTGCTAGTTTCGAAAGTCATGTAATCCTCACAGAGGCATCTCAAGGTTCAAGGTTCAAGGTTTCTTTATTAGTACCCGAAGGTAAACTTGTTTGCAGAAGGGAAAACAGCAGTCCGAACACACAAAAATACACAACAAGAAAAACAGTGTAAGCTACAAGGCGCACGCCATCTACAGACTTCCAAGAACTAACATCTTGTAAAAAATGTAAAATATCAATGGATTCTAATGAAAGATTTTAAGCTTGTTTTTAAGATTTATATGCATGACATGTCCACACAGTTCACAAAGTATTGGATATATAAGGATTGGTATATTGTTATTTGAGCAAAGTATTTTTGCGTTAAGATACAGAACCCAACTGGCCCGTAAAAACATCTACAAGAAATAATTTATTCCATCTGCAATTACTGCCCTAAATAGCGCCTGGTAGCACTGTATTGCATTAAATTATTTAATCGAATTTGTGTTTTTGTAAATGTATTTTATGTGTATTTTATGAGTGGGTTGTTGAATGACTTTTAATGTGCCGTGTTGAAAGACAAATTTCTGCTCAATTGAACAGACAATAAAGTTCTATTCTATTCTAAAAAGAAAGGAAGACATATTCTTACTAAGGCCTGTCACATGAATACAAAAGTTTAACATGAAAATATTGCAATAATATAATTTTGAACTGAAGACCTAATAAATCTCGGAAATCCTTGCTCTAAATGTACTTCAATGTGTACCACACAAGTTGCTAATATATTGCAAACTGTAAAACAGTATATATATATAGTAAAAATATAGTTATAATATATTGACATTTTTATCCTCCACATCTTACATGTGAAAAGCTGATAAATGTAGAGTTGATACAGTTTATAATGGTTTATCTGCCAGTTATGTCTGTGTACAGCAGTGCTAAATTATTCTAACATCTTTGTAACTCTTCAGTCATTCAGCTCATTACACCAGGGGTCCAAGCTTAATTGACATTAGATGAGGTACGACCTGAGCATCACAGGTGATACAGAGAGAGATGGCTACTCACTTTCACATTTATTCACTAAAGGACAAATGAAGAGGTAGTAGACGTAAGTCAGAATTAGCAAAACTAGCTGTGATCTTTTAGACCAGTGGTTCCCAATAGGGCTGGGTTTAACAAATTAATTCATCAATTTGAATCGGTTTTCCTTTGAATAGTCCGATATCAATAAAAAAAAACAAAAATCTATCCAAAAATACGGAGAATAAACACAGATGGCACATAGACGGTCAGGTTTATAGCCTTTTATGTTTATAGAAGCATACCGGCATATTAGTGGAATAGTAATCAAAAAAGTGCATTAGTTCTTCTGAGAATGTCTACAAATATCCAAGTAAAATTGGTACTACGTGATATCCTGAACTGAACTGAAGATCAAAGTGAATCGTGAATCGAATCAGGCCCTTGTGAATCAGATTGAATAGTCCCCAACCTGAGGAGTCAGAGGTTTCAGGGGGTTCACAGTCTGGTCAGAGGGTCTGTTAAGCTGCATTTTGTAATACTGTGATGTATTACAGGATTACAAAATGCTAAATGCTTTTATCACACACTTCTTTGTGTGATAAAAGCTACATTTTTGATTATAAATAATGTAATAATATGCAGCATTTTGTAATAAACACTCTTGTTGGATTTTGTAATAAATCTGTTAACAACACTAATAGAAACAGAACCTTCAACATTGAAAACTGAGTGTCAGATGAATGTTGCTCTATTGCCACGATGGAACACTAACTGCCATGCTGTTGCTATGTTTTGACATCACACGCATAACCTCTTTAGGTAAACACACCTAAACTGATACCAGAGCAGCAACGTGCACCATCCCTGGTTAAGTGTTGGGTACAAGTCACAAATGGTTCTGCCGTTATATTATAGGGTCTCAACATGTTCAGGTCTGAGCAATGAATGTAATCACTAGTTTGGTGTTAAGAAATGATGAGAAAAGCTTTAGAAATGATGAAATAAGTATTTACAATTTAATACAGTTTACAATTGAATTTACACTTCTTTATTAAACAAATTACAGAATGCGGTACAGAGTCATGCTATAATAAAATGTATTATTTGAGACAATTTTACTGTAAAAAAAAATCCACATGAGTACAGGAGCAGAAAAACTCTTTTCTCTTTTTTAGAATTTTATTTGTCTGAAATGAATGGTTGGCATATATGTTTATGCTTTGATGTATTTTTGGACAGTGCGCACTTGGACTGTGGGACCTGGCCTGACTTCGACACGTGCTTCAAGGGGAACATCACTAATAATGATCATAACTAATAACAATAAGCCATAAAGTCTCTCAGCGACATCTAGGACGGTGTGTTGTTTTGGCGTGAAGTGAAGGGACCGTGTGATATGAAGTCTCACGGTCACTATTCGAACATAATTTGACAACGTCTAGACGCAGATGGAAACAGTGAGTTTAGTATTAATAGTGCGATGGAAGTAAAATACTTCAGGGAGGTCTGAATTAAATATATCCAGCATCTGCGCAGCACGTCATGTTGGTTTAATTACAATAGCTTCAAGCTGGAGTCAGAGGCAGTTTCTGTGTAAAAGTATAAATCTGATAATATTTATGTCCCATATGAATTGGCTTTAACGTGGAGCACATGCACACGGCTGTAGCTGTTTGGCCTAATAAGGTTTTTATGAGAAGAGCGAGGAACACATATAAATACACACCACAGCAAAGAGGTAAGGAATATTTTAGGGCATTTGTGTAGTCCTGTATGATGTGTACAGAACAAATATTAATCGATCCAGATTGAGTTTTCAGTTTATTTAACTTTATTCAGACATTTCAAGGCATTAGAAAGGAACAATAAAAGGAAATGTTGATATCAATGTTTGAAAAGGAGTAAGCAGAAGCCAAAGCCAATTATCATAACTACCATTTGTCCATACAGTATGTGATGCCTAGTATTATTTGAACATATTCAAATTTAAAATATTTGAAGAAAATAATCCTCAAAATAATTCTATATAAATAAGTATATATATTTCTTCCTTTCTTTGTTTAAGGATCCCCATTAGTCTTTACCAAAGTAATGACTAGTCTTCCTGGGGTCCATTCTCATAAAAAGGTATCACAATATATACTTGTGCCATCAGATAATAGTATAAGATTCACATCCACTTCAACAACAACAACAACAACAACAACAACAAGGTAACAACACAAGGGCATTACAGTTTCCATTACACCAAGTTCATTACAAATTGATGACAGATGTTTTAAGATTTAATTTAAAAGACACATGATTGCTTATTAAGATCATTCAGGGAGGCAGCATATTCCAGAAATGGCTCTGTATATGAAGGTATATTATTTTATTTTATAACTCTTCATTTAGATTTTAAGAAAAAGAAACAATAGGAACAAAGACGAAACAACAAAAACAACAAAAGAGGCTACTAAACTAAACTAAACTAAAGGGGGCGTCCTTGACCTAAAGTGGTCCATTACTGGTTGCCCAAATGTTCTTTGAGTCTCAAAATGAAAGTCAATCTCTCCATAGAGTGGATAAGTGCATTTGTTGTGGGAAAAGGTAATAGTAGCATTACAGGCTCGTCTCGTGTTAAACCCATGTCTGTTACACTGCAAAAAGTCATATCTCGATGAGTTAAATTTGCTTGAATTCAGAATATTTGACTTTATTTTGAGTAATTTTGACTTAGCAAGTAAAATTATCTGCCAAAGGAACAAGTATTTTTGCAGGTAAAATGAGAAAAAGCATATATCATTTCATGTGAATTTAGATTTTGAGTCTATTTTTTAGGGCAAGAAGTTGTTTTTTCTTAATTTATGTGCTACAATACTTGTTCCATTGGCAGATCATTTTACTTGGCAAGTCAAAATGACTCAGAAGAAGGTAAAATATTCTCAATTCAAGCAAATTTCACTTATCAAGAGCTCACTTTTTGCAGTGCACCGGTGGGCTGTAGTTTAGACAACAGGTTTGTGTGAGTAGTAATAAGTATATATTGACACACAAGTTTAAGATTTTTTTTTCCATTCATGCGTTAAAATACATGCACATCTCCAAACACTTAACAGGATTGTGTCAAAAGTAAGCAACAAATTGCGCATTTAGAAACAGAAACGTTGGCGTTAATAAGTCCACTTTGTTAAAACTAAACTACTGCATATTCGGAAAAAGTTTGAAAAAACATGTACAACAACCACTGTTAAGCTTTTTGGACAGAATAATGAATATTTGGAATTGAATTGCCTCTCCTGAAGTTTATTTACAGCTGGACTCAGTCTGTTTTTTAACTTTGCCTCAGTGTGTAATTACGCTGCATTATTTCATTCTTGATTTATTAGAGCGGTTAAAAATAATAAAACTTCTTACTTGCCTTTCTGTCGTGCTATTATCATGTTAGAGCCCTCTCTCTTTTTTTTTCACAGTCGGAAGAGGAGAGCACAAACAACTGCAGGCGCACACGCTCGCACAGGAAGAAGCATGAAAACAGCAGTAATAGGAAAAAGATGAGCGGCTTACAGTAAGATCACCCAGAGAGAGCGAGAGAGAGAGAGAGAGAGAGAGAGGGAGGGAGAGAGAGAATAAAGAGTGTAGAAGAGAGGCAGCACCACCACAGACACTGGTCAGAAACTTACACAACTTCAGGCAACTTTCATCTACTATTCCTTACACTGCAAAAAATAGATCTAGAAAAAAAGTTACATTTTCTTGATATAAGCAGATTTCTTACTTACTTTCTTATCAATGGACCAAGCTTTTTTGATTTTAAATTTTATTGAAATGAGACCCTTTTTGAATGAGCAAATAATTAGATATTAAATATTGTTAAGCATTAGTAATGAACCATGTTTGCAGAATAAAACATTTCTAAAGTGGTGCTCCTGAATTATGTCCTGGTGCACCTAAATGAAAAATGTACAGGCGTAACAAAGTGATCTCTTGCGTCCCGCTCTACCTGGAAAACCTTTCTGTTTAAAATAAATGTAAGTAATACTTTGCCCACCACACCAGACTGAAGACGAGCTCATTCTGCTCCAAAAATTCTCTTCTATTTCAAAATGTTCCCAAGGGAGGACTCCCGAACCAACCATTTTACTATCATTACATGTCTAAGCTTGAATCTCTTCAGGCCCAAAAGCTACAGGCTTGAACTGTTACTAGATCGCATCTACAGGGGGCGCTGGTGAGTGAGGAATATGGAATCACAATCTTTTTAAGTATTTTCCGGACTATAAGTCGCACTTTTTCTCGTAGTTTGGCTGGTCCTGCGACTTATACTCAGGTGCAACTTATATATTAATGAATATGTTATGTTAACATACCAGACACCTTTTCAGTCTGTTCTCTATTCTATTATTATTATTAATAATAATAATAAATAATGATGCATCGGTTTTATATAGCGCTTTTCTGGACACTTAAAGACATGGCATTATTCTTTCACTCCAGACTCAGTGGTGGTGAGCTACTATTGTAGCCACAGCTGCCCAGGGGTAGACTGACAGAAGCGAGGCTGCCAAATTTGCACCATTGGCCCTTCTGACCACCACCACACATTCACTCTCGCACTACATTCACCGGCAAGGTGGGTGAAGTGTCTTGCCCAAGGACACAACGACAGTGTGCACATGCGGCAGCCGGGATTCGAACCCCCGACCTCTTGATCATAGGACGAACTGCTCTACCACCTGCGCCACCATCACGCTAATATAACTTGCCTTTCAAGATGAAATGTCTGTTCTTGGTCTTGAATTTTCTAAAATAAATTCCCCTCCCAAAATGCGACTTATATATGTTTTTTTTTCCTTCTTCATTATGCATTTTTTGGCTGGTGCGACTTATACTCCAGAGCGACTTAAAGTCTGGAAAATACGGTATTTTTGCACTTTTAAATGTCATTGAAAATCCTGGAAATTACCTGGAAAATAATTCCAAGTAAAGAGTGGTAGCCCTGTCTTGATAAGTTAAATTTGCTTGAATTCAGGATCTTGAGTCATTTGCCACGTAAAATAATCTGCCAAAGGAACAAGCATTTTTGCACTTAGATGAAGAAAAAACAACTTCTTGCACAAAAAAATGTGATAATAAATCAAAATTTACCTGAAATGATATGCCTTTTCTTTATTGAAGTGCAAAAATGCTTGTTCCATTGGCAGATAATTTCACTTGGCAAGTCAAAATTACTCAAATATTCTGAATTCAAGCAAATTTAACTTATCGAGAGATCACTTTTTGCAGTGAACCACCTCCTCCTAATTTAAGTGCACACATACTTATATTAAGATAATTTACTTACCTGCTCAATTCAACGGCAAATCTCTTTATTGCAAGAAAATTCCACTTATTTCTAGATCACTTTTTGCAGTGTAGAGACTTTTGAATGGACCTATCATCTGTGAGGCTTTATGGCCTCGCAGATGTGTTAAATAATTGTAGCCACTGCACAGCCAACCAAAGACCTGTGTTTATCACATCATGCTTTAACTTTAGTTCACAAAAAGGTTATTTAGTTTTAGTAAAGATTTAGTCAAACTATTTTTTTGGGTTAGTTGAGGTTAAAATACACGACGATGTTCTTCTTAAAAGACAGGAGTTTTTTTCTTCACCTTCTTTTATTATTTTGTACTAAGAAGACAGAATGAATCTTTTTGTGAAATAGTTGATGTTAGTTGAGGTTTAATCAACTTTACATTAATTTTATTGTATTGAAATAAAATGACAAAGCACAGACTATGCTCTTTCAAACTGTCACTGGAGTTCACATGTTTTTAGTTTTCATTTGTATTTCATCTTTATTCGCCAAACAAAATATCTGGGGACATTTTAGTCATAATTTTAGTCTCGCTAACTATCTTCAGTTCAGTTTTAATCTAATTTTAGTCTGCAAAAATGAACACTGCGAACAGAACAGCGGATAACTTTATACCCAGCTTCGTCTTGTATTCATCACTAACATTTACAAACATTCATTTCAATTTCCTCAGACTCAAAGCCATTATTTATTATCCTAATAAACATATTGACTCTTGACACACATATCTGCTGCACATTCTGACCACATTTTTATGTGTTTGTTTACACATACATTATCATTATTTATTACAACCACATTCAATAAACAAACAAAAGAAGATTTATCGCTCTCATCCGTGTTAGAGCAGTGGTTCACAACCAGTGGCTCGGGACCCAAAAGTGGGCTGTAGGACGAGTTTCAGTGGGTCACGAGCCTTTTTTTCCTCCAACTTTTATTGACGTTGAAAAACCTTACACTACACACTAAAAATGGCATCTTGTTTAGCTAAAATTGTGTGTATTTGGCCTTCCTGGAGCTGAACGCCCAGAAGACAGTGGAGATGATGGTGGACTTCAGGAAAGTCACTGCCCCTCCGCCCCCCCTCACACTGACAGACTCCTCCACCTCCATCTCCATCATGGACTCCTTCCGCTTCCTGGGCACCACCATCATCCAGGACCTCAAGTGGGAGCCGACCATCAGCTCCCTCATCAAGAAGGCCCAGCAGAGGATGTACTTCCTGCGGAAACTCAACTGGCCCAAGAGCATGGTGGACTTCTACAGGACCACCATCGAGTCCATCCTCACCTCCTCCATCACCGTGTGGTACTCTGGAGCCACCACCTCCTCCATCACTGTGTGGTACGCTGGAGCCACCACTAAGGTCAAACACAGACTGCAGCGCATCGTGCTGCTGCTGAGAAGGTGACTGGCTGTAAACTTCCATCTCTCCAGGACCTGTATGTCTCCAGGACCCGGGGGCGTGCAGGTCGGATCACAGCTGACCCTTCCCACCCTGGTCATAAACTGTTTAACCCTCTCCCTTCAGGGAGGAGGCTACGGTCCATCCGGACCAGAACCTCCCGCCGC